>JAUJPO010055570.1:0-28745 GCA_032270745.1 Tiaropsis multicirrata
AAGCCGGGCCGATTTAAAAAAACAGGGCAATTAGTGATTAATCGGCCCTGTGAACACGGGAGTTTTGCACTACGTTGTAATCAGTTATACGATTATATTATATATTTTGTCCTTAAATTTAGATAGACTTTTTAATTATTTTGGAATCGCAGACTAATTATTTTTGACAGTTTCGGACAAAATAAAATTGAAACTCTCAGAACAACAAGTAGAATGTTGAGTAAAAGTGTTTAGATGTGGTCCAAACTCGTTTCTTACCATAAGATGTATATAAGTTAAAATAATAAAGGTCAAGGATTTAAAGTATAGGGTCAAGAAAGACAATCGAGTTGTTGAAGCCAAAGAACGGCTAAATAATTAAATAAGTGCATTAAAATATATTTAAATTCAAAGTAAACACATTATTATTTTCAACTGAGGGATGATGTCCAAATTAATTAACCTTTTTGTTTATTTTGGTTATTATTATCTGCTAAATAATTACAATAGTGCATTAAAATATATCTAAATTCAAAGTAAACACATAATTATTTTCAACAGAGGGATGATGTTTAAATTAATTAACTTTAAATTAAATTTTTTAACTTTTTTAAATAATTACAATACTGTCGTTTTTAGGTAAAAGGACGTATGTGACAAATTTTTTACACAAATGGGGGTTTTCAAGCGTGCTCTTTCCGATGGTGAAGTCAGTTTTTGCTCATTTTGAGTGGAAATAGTGTTTTTTAGGCAGGTGAAAAGACGTAAGTAATACAATTTCTAATAATTGGTTAGAAAATGGACGTATGTGTCATTAAAACACTTTTTCAAAAGACGTAAGTAACACAATTTCTAATAATTGGTTAGAAAATGGACATATGTGTTATTAAAAGCTTTTCAAAAGACGTAAGTAACATAAAATTTACAGCGGCAGATTTACAAGTTACAAATTTTTCCAAAATTGCTGAAAAAGTTGCTTAAAAACGCCTTACAATTTAAGTTTATATCATAAGGAAAAATACAAGAAAAGTGTAATAAGTTTTACAAGCCTTTCAAAAACGTGTTTTCTTCATTTCTAGCGTTTTTTACTCAAAGATTTTCATGTCACATACGTCTTTTTACCTAAAAACGGCAGAATAGTGCATTAAAATATATTTAAATTCAAAGAAAAAACACAATTATTTTCAATAGAGGGATGATGTCCAAATTAATTAACTTTTTTGTTTATTTTGGACACTGTTGTTGTTGTGATTGTGATTAAGTTACTATTATTAAATGATAATTATTTTGTAATTAAAACTTTGTAATTAAACTCTGAACTATTTTTAACTCAAGGCAAAACACTATTTAAAAAGTAACTATTTTCAACATAAAATTTGACAAATGCAACTAATTAAATATAATTACTAAATAATCAAATTTCATTTTTGTAGAGAAAATACACAGTGCAAAGTATGGCAGAGTATCACCCGTTCACGGTATACCTATTTTTACATTATACATGCATGAATAAATAATAGGAAGAAATAATTATCACAAACCAGGCAATTTATGAGATCATTAACTTTTTAATAATTAGTCCTTATGTTGGAAGACTACGCCTTAAAAGAAGAAACTTTCGCGGAAAGAAACTCTTGCGTGTCAAGAAGTTTGCAAAATTTTTGCATTTAGCAAAAATAAATGTCTAAGGAAATTTCGCAAAATTAAACTTTCGCAAATGGGTCTTTGTTCAAGTAAAATGTTTTCATTTTAATAGGCACAATGTGAAATATTTAGATTTTAGCTTCCATCAAAAATATCGATTAATAGCATTTTGATGGTTTAAAACGAATATTCATGTTTATTTTCCAACCTAAGTATTGTGACAATAAATTTTCGCGAATTTTGAAAAAAAAAATATTCACAAGAATAAACTTTCGCGAATGAGCTTCATGAGCATTTTTCGCGGGATAAACTTTCGCAAATTTGACCAAAACGCGCGAAAAACGCAAAAGTTTCTTCTTTTAAAGTATAAATAGCATAAAAGAAAAAATATATTAAGGAGTTCATTTGAAGTTCCTCCTTCATGGAGTGAGGACATTGGCAAATAAAATTGAATCTTATTTGTTGTGAAGTTGCTTCAACTGGATGGATGGGTAGGTAGGTTTTGGAGTTAAAGGTCTTTTCCCGTTACACGTGGTAAGTTTGATTATGGACTTTGTCCCTAAAATAAAAAAAGGTGTAAGGTGTGTAAAAGACCATTCCAGAATTCCAGAAACCGGATGAGACAGAATTTCCAAAGCAAAACATTTCTTCCAGATTTCAAAATTTCCGAGGCCAAAGAAGAAAGTGTGTTTATTTCTGAGGCATTTGCAGTAATTCAAAAACAAAAAATATGAAATTTCCAATACTTATTTTGGAAGTGGGCAATGGAATCAGTTATGAATATTATGATATTCAAACATTAAAGACTTGCTTCTCTCAGAACATTCAGACATAGAAAAATGTTATCAAATTTTAATAAATTACATACTAGAAAAGCCTTTCATTATAGTCTTAGTTGTAAAGATCACTTTGAATTATTTTTCATAATATACAAAACTGAGCAATTTAATGCTCCCAAGTTGACTGCAGCAAGTTTTGGAGACACTTTTAACACCTACCATTAAAAATGAATTTGATTACTCTTTATTATAATCATGCTAGTAATCTGTTTTTAATTTTTAGATCAAAGAATGTCAACTCTAATACGTTCCAGAAGTTTCATTTGCAGCTTTGGAAAGCAACTGTGTAAGGTATGAGTATGAGAAGTTAAAGGTTGAATACTAAAAGAGGCCTTTTTAGATTTTATACAAAACGTTGAGGTCTATAGAAACACGAACAGGATTATAAAATCTGACAGTGGAGACATATTCAGTGTTAAATGCAGATGGATACATTCCCCTCACTCTATTAGACGCGTAATCCAAGGTTGATGTGTTTGAGTCGAGTTGAAAGAGCGCGGTCTTTGATTCTCTTTCTTTTTCAACCCAGTTTTTTTCTATTTAAACACCTAGAGTAGGAAAGGACACAGGGTGCTTGTCGCTGGTACATCTCAGTTCTTCTAAACAAAACTAGATCAAAAGGTAATAAATCACAAAAACTAGTCACACAAAATAGAACAATCACATAAAATAAACATCAAAACATATAGATATAATGTAACATACAAACACGAGAGAAAACTACAGGCATAAAACAACTATGCAGGCAAGTAAAAGCAATGGTATACTATAATGATAGGAAATAAAACACAGAGGAGCTATAAAATACATGTAAATGATAAGTCAATCGTATACAGACCCCCTTATATCGAACACCATGAGTTGATGGGGAGGGAGGAGGAGCAAAATCTTCTCAGGAATAGCTGTGAAGAACTGAAGAAAGAGGCTGAACAGGTACCCTGTGCTCTTTAAATACTCGTGATAGTGAGGCTGAGTGAAAGAGAGGCTGCCTAGAAATGAGGCCAAATCAAAAGCACAGATAAAAACATTGAATCATTATGAATACCACATATATCAGGCACATGAAAAACGTTTCAAGTTTTCCCGTAACCTCTTCGTCAGTTAAAGCACAAAAAATGACGTACCAGCGCAACATAAATAATTGTTGGAGGGAAGTTTTTTTTTTTTTTTTGGGGGGGAGGGTCCTTTTCCTAACCACAAGCAACTGTATAACGTTGAGATATATAATAACGCTTATAGGTGTTTAGTACCGTAAATCTTTGACTTTCACCCAATTTCAATTTCAAGATATTCGCTTTTGGTAAGAATATGAAAAGTCATTGCTTTTTGCTTTACAAAGTGTTGACAGAAAATCAATTGATTTTTGGGTAAATAGGTAAATTGTTGACACAATATCCAATTGTTTGCTATTTTTTTTTGTGTGTTCATAAACAAATGCGGTTTTTATAAAAATATGAAACCTCGGGAGATATCTGATTACCCTGAAATTGATTGCGTAATCTGCAAACTCGTAATAACAACGTCCTGGATGAAAATAAAAATCGGAAAACTAATTAGCGGGAGGGGACGTCTATAAGAGACCAGAGTGTATAGTCGAATAAGTTCTGAATTTCGTAGGCCTAGGTAGTGAATTTATTTAGTCAAATTTCTGGCCCAGATAATTTTCCCCAAGCCTCTCCCTTTTCTCTAGGCTTTAAGGCTACTTGAGAACCTACATTTCTAGCGGCCTATGACATATGACCCCTAATGCCATTTGGTGAGAGATTTAGAATTAACCTCTAGGTTAATTTCTGGCTTTATTTAAAGAATTGAATTGAAACCGAAATGGAGGGAAGAAGCCTAGAGAGAGAAGAACTTATTTTCGATTTAGAAAGAGCTCAGTTTTAATCTGTACAAACTGTGCGCAATTTGATTTCTTTTAATCTTCTTTTAGATACAAACACGAAGTATGGCGGGAAAAGCGATCGTAGCTTCTAAAGAACCTTTTTGTGAAAGTGTTACTAAAGGTAGCCGGTATTCATGGTGCACCTGTGGCTTGAGTAAAAAACAGGTGAAAATTATATTAATTGTTCTTGGATAACCAGAATCGATAATAAAATCCATCTAACCTAAACACCTCTGTCTCTGAAACTTTTAAACCTGGGTGAAATGGGATGTTTTCCAGTGGGGTCATAAAATATATTGTTCTTTTATCATATTTTCATTGGGGTGGCCCTTTGTATTTCTTTAACCACTGGGGTGGGAGGTAACATCCGATATTCTGCTGGTGAACATTTTCTCCACTGGGGCGAAAAAGTTGGCCTCTTTTACCACTTTTTCATTGGTGTAGCCAGTGGGGGTGGATCCCACTAGGTCACATAGACGGGGTGTACCTAAAAGTATTAATAACCCAAAACACCGTAATAGCTGGCAACAACCTTTTTCTCAGACATTTTATTTTTTGAAAATCTTTCTCTTATTTTTTCAGCCATTTTGTGATGGTAGCCATAGAGGATCCGGGATGCGACCCCATCGTTTGAAAGCCGAAGAAACGTGCGAAGTATTTTTTTGTGGTTGTAAACAAACTAAGTCACCTCCTTATTGCGACGGATCTCACATGACAGATGACGTACAAGCTTGTGTTGTCGGTAGTTCATTATCATCTTAGCAGAATAATGTGTTTTATTACGAAATCAATGATTAACGGAAATTTTAGACTCATTTTTCAGTAATACTGTACACTACCACAGTTGTATTACTTTTTGTTACAAATGAAATTTGGAAAATATTTTTATATATGATTTATAATGAAGACTGTTTATCAAAATATATTTATCACGAGCCAAATATTTCTGCCATGTAAATCAAATTAAATAGCAACCGCCCACAAATTTAAAATGAATGACTGTAAACCCTAATCTTCTTTCTACACAGGCCTTAAATCATTTACAATTCTTTTACAGCGAAAAATAACAGTTTTATAAGAAGGTGCTTTACCTTAAGGCTATTAATGTATACTTTATAGCTTCCATTTGCTACTTGATATTATAATAAACTTTTTCCCTTTTAGCGTAAATTAATTACTTTTTGCTATTATCAAAATTAGATATTTTAAAATTTTAGGATCGATATATTGCATAGTTATATATTTTAACGTTACGCCCGACCAAAGATATTGGCCTAGTCAAATCAAGAGGGGAGGCGATTGAAAGAAAATAATGTATTGTATTTCTATTTGTGATTTAAAAAAATTCTTTATTAAATATATTTCAAATGTTCTAAAATGTTCTAAATAAATATGGATTTAACATAAATTTAAAAAAAGCGTTACAAGAGAATTCGTTACATTAGACGGGTTTCAATTTAAAACTTTTTCCTACACTTGTTTTGTGGTCTTGGCTCTTTGAACGGCAAATATTGTGAAGGTCTGAAAGAGAAATAAAAATGACTTTATCATGTTTGGGTTGTTCAACGTGTCAACTCTTTCTTTACCGCCCAGTCAAAAATCGTTCATATTGAACTGACGTGGTTTTTCACCTTATAGCCTCTGGTATAAATTTTGACTAGCTTTGAAACTGCGTTTTTTTTATTAAAGCAAACATTTTCAGTTCTTTCCACTAGAGAGAACACGCCCTGAAAACTTTCTCATTTTGTCAAATGTTAGAATCCAAAAGTTTTCTTTTTCTGGCGGTTCTGAAAAGAGTAAATCATGCGGTATTTATGAAAAGGTCTAAATTTAGCCAGGCAGAACATATCGAAAGAGTCAAGCAGTTGTATCCTGAAATGTATAGTATTCCTTTATTCCTCGCTCGACTGAATTATGGATTTATAAGGCTTTGAAATTATACACATAGTATTTAATATGGTCAAATCGACTTCTTTCTGGGACAGACCATTTTTTGTAAAACAATATAATCTAATGCTTACTTTTATCCCAATCAGCAATTAAACCTAACGTTCTATAAAAGATGGATTGACCAACCATGGAATTGCATTGGCAAGTGTTTTTATCTTCTTCGTATCTAAAGAAAGTAAAAAGATGCAAAAAGTAAACATTAGCCAGGATATTTAGTACGTAAAACGCCTTCGGCGGCCTGTACATAATTCGTCTAAGCAAAACTTGTAAATTAAAATCTTATGTGTAGGCCACAAGAAACGCGTTTTACGTCCTGAATAACCTCTTGCGTAAACTCGCTATTCAAAATTTTTCTCAACTCATTTTTTAAGGTTCTCAGTTTCGGATTATTGGGAAACCCTAAAATTCAATTGGAAAAATTACTCAGACTTGTCCAAGGACTTCAACAGCCAGATGTTCCAAAAACATTGTACGAGGGGGAGGAGAGGTTTGGAGGATATGTGGCTGAGGGTAACATGAAATTGGGTCATATCAGAGAGTTGATGCCCTGGGGCAATTTTAGGTTTCATAAATACCCGCTTGTTCAGGAGTGGAACTGTTGTCCGGCTGTAAATTATGAGAAAAAGCTTATATTCGCCAATCCCGGTGCACAAGTTTTATTCTAGATCAGCCCAATAAGAAATAAATAAATTAATCCCCTTCCACGTATTACTTCTTAGGAAAGTCATTAAAAATTAATTGAACGAAAACCGCACCGCCATACATTTCTGTTCAATATAGACATATAGACATATGTAATCGTAATCAAACGATATCAAGAGGCTGTAAAATTATTCAAATAACGCATCATTGAAAAATCGAAATTCCATATCCTGATGTTTACTTTCACACTAATCAGTTAAAAGCATTAGTCGTTGACTGTAAAGGCGCGTGCCGATTTATTCATAAATAATTCCGAAAACTTCTTGAAGCAAAAATATTTTTTTGTAATCTTTTATTTGTCTCGTCCTGCCTCAAGAATTAAATTTTTTTCAAAGCCAGTGGCGGATACAGAAGGTTCTCAGAAAAGTTGACGGAAAGTGTTGCTTTTGTCTTTATTCCTTATGTGGAGATCAACACTCTCCGCCAAAGAATTTGAATACCTTCTATCCGCATCTGAAAGGAGAACAAAAGGAAAAAACAAAAGGAGACAAAACATTAACTAGATTCGTGACTCACCCTTTCGGACATATTAGATTGTAGATTGGTTTGTTTTTACAACTTTTGCGTCCACAAACACATCGTTCTTGACAACTCTCATGTGAATATACACCAAGAAAATCAGAATTGCCTTGCTCGTTCCGTAGGTGAAAACATTCGATAACCATATTGCTCGGTTGGCATTGATAATTCTCTGGATTTTTCACTCCTCCTTGACATCGCGATGTAAATATAGTCTTAGGCGTTTGGATTCCATGCTCGTGTGTAAAGGTGCTTAGAGCAGTGAGAACAGGACGACATGCTTTTTGACCAGCTACTGTTGCACGCTTCTGAACCAATAGATATTCTAAAAGGAACAAATATGAACTTTAAAATCTCCAGGCTGTTACGACTAAATTAAGAATTCTTTGGCGGTAAAAAGGTATTTTAGCGTGTTTTATCATTGCAGTCTTTTGGTCTTTCAAGAACTAATGGCTGTAGAGCTTAGCTTAGTTTATACTATATAAATATAATGGATTTATACGAAAAAAACTAAAACAAGCAAGTGGTAACAGTCACAAACCTTTTCTGTTTGGTGCAAGGTACTGACTCCAAAATAGTGGATTTTTGTCCATCATATCATGCCTTGCTTTTACCTGATCACCACTGTGTAAAACAAGCGAGTCCAGGCTCATGGTGTGAACAACAGAGGCTAAACAAGTAACTACAATTGTAAGTAGAAATTGAGTGATCATAGTCTCCATTTTTCGTGGCCTAAATTGCTTCTTGAAGATTTGTTAATGCTAATGAAGGGCTTGCCTGCTTTTATAATATTTGAAGAGTAGAGGAGACAGGTGACAGATATTGCGTCTCCTAAATCAACAAAAACAATCAATAATATCATCATCATCATCAATCAAAATTTCAAACATGTTCGAAATGTTTTGTTATTGTTTGATGAAGTGTTCATCGATGAATGAATCGAGGGTCGATACGAGGCCAATACAAGATCCAGCCAATTTTTTTATTGAAAGCTATGTGTGAAATAAATGACTCAAAGGGGGCTGGCCTACTTTCGTCTTAGTTTTTAATGAAACAAACCCAGTATAAGAATTGATAGTCTAACAATAAATTTTAGGGTTTAAGAGTAATGGTCTTAATAATCATCGGAAGTGAACGATTTCTTATAAAAAATGTTGTTTGAAACACGTGTTTTATCAAGAGCAAGATATATTTTGAATATATACACTCCTTTTTTTCATAAGAACCAGTAAATTTCGGCCGAGACTCGAATGTTCTTAACCTTGATCCACATTTTCTCAAATTTACCACCCTATCCTACCCTTGAATATATACCTAAAATGCTTCCCTTTCTTTAAGCTTTCATTAGAAAAGTTCCCATTCTCAAATTGTGAGTTCTTTATAGTTTCTGGTAAAATTTACCACCAAATCTGAGGCTCGATGTTCTTATAAAAATGTTTTGTTGGGTCTCTGCTTCCTGTTTCAAAATCGCATTGGTTTAACAGCAACAAAAAGAACGATAGGTACAAAATTGTGGTTGGACGTTGAACGTTATCAAAATAAACAACTAATAAACTACTCAAAATTTCAAGAACTTTGTGCTTTTTTTGCTAATTGTCCAAGCTCAAATAAAAAATATAGAACTATAATTGATGAAAACTTATATCTATTCAGCTCGCAATCACCGAGTTCAATCGAAAGTTGAAAGCCACGTGAATTGAACAGGGATATCTTGAGGCCGATATCTTAATGATGAAGCTTAATTTTCTATACAAAAGATTCTTTGATCGAAATTTTGCTCATTCAGCTCGTGGCGACAAATGAAAAATACAACTCCTTTAACATTATAAAACATTTTTAAAACCATTTTCCTTAAAAATGATCCTAAAATACGTTACCCCGGGTAGATCGATACTCCGAACACTGGTTTAAACCAAACCTTTCTTCTATCAAAGTAAAGCATAACAGAAGAGTCAGATTTAAAGTTTCAGTGAGAAATTATTCATATCATTCGATGGATGATTATTCAATGGAGCGTAGTTACACAAGGGTTGCTCAAAAAATCAAAATAATAAGGTTAATAAGATTATTTACAAAGATTGTAAAACTGAAGTTATAAGTGAATTTCACCATTTATATAACAATTAAATAAATTGTTAGTTAGATTCATCACAGGGCGAAATCGATATTACAATAAAACCCTACATTATAGAAACTAAAATACAGGTCAAAATTTCCAATCACACAAACCCAAGACCTTGGTTATTGCAGATCTCATCAAAAATGGTCACGAAGGCGGAAACCGTGTTTGATGGCAGCTATACCTCATTTCAAGTGATGACGTCTTTGTCCAACCAAAGAAAAATAACAAGAATATAAAAGTCACGCACCCCGTCACGCATTAGGTTTACGTTTTTTTGTGGATATTTTTGCTTTTGAGTCATGTAAACAAATCTTCTTCATCACTGGAGAAGATCGGATTTAATCGAACTATTTTTCGTTTCTTTTCCGTTGTTTTCCGTTTGCCACCTGGTAAAGCTCTCCGGTTCTCTTTATCTGAAAAGTCGTCGTCGCTTCTTGTGTCTTTAGTGGTGACTTTCCTCGTTGGATTGCGTGTTGATTTTCGGGACGGAGCTTTCGGTGGATGATTGTCGTTTTCGTTCGATTCCTCGTCTTCGTCGCTGTCGTCCACTTCCCATGGTTTAGGTTTCCGTGACGTTCGAGTAGATTTCTTTCGATTCCTCGTCGTGTTTTCTTATTGAAAAAAACCCCCAAGAGAACAATTAGTATGGAGATTATTATCAATATTTACAGCTTACGATATTTTTTCAAAATCATAAAATCTTCAAACAGTCTCTATAATTGGTCTTGCAAAACAAACATCATATCCATATACACATGATATAAAGTCCTTTTAAAACACCTGTATAAAAACCATACACCGCATACACATGAAAGATATGATATAAGATATTTTGCTTTTTAAAATGTATTGAATCAAACCTTGTGTAGCAGCCTGCGAGATAACTTTAGCAGCTTTATCAAAGTCTGCATTATCTTCTACTCCTTTATTGTGATAACTTTCTATCGTGCTTTCAAATTCTTCAACCAGAGTCTGAATAAAGAAAAAATATAAAAAATATTCGAATATCGTCATCAATATGTCAAGACTCTGTTATGCGCCAACACAAGGTAAACAGTATCTGGTGCTTACCAGACATTCTAATCCTAGGGAAGAAATAACTATCCATGGAGAGGACTCACCCCGTATTCCGAAGGATCTAATTCTCATTGATTGATTTCACAGAAAAAAAATTAAAGTTTCTATGAAGAGTGCAAGAAAATATATATAAAATGTAAAATTTTAAGTTACCCTAAAGGTTTTGCCTGCTTCACCTGATTTCTTTCATTTTCCTAGCGGTTTTAGGCTTACAGCATCAAATCAAAGATTTCGCGGGAATTTAATCGTGAAAGTAAATACCCGCGAAATTAAATACCTTTAAGGTAGAATAAAATAAATTATGGGATACGAAAGAGTAAAAAACTAAAATCCCCTAGGAAAATGAAAGAATTTAGGTGAAAAACAAGAGAATTCATGAAATTAAATCCTCGCGAAATGTTTAATTTCTTGATTCGCGAAAATTAATCCCCTTTTAAGGTAGGACCATCAATCATACTTTAAACTCTTGTTTGGAGAATTTCTTGGACTTGCTGATGATGGTAGTGAAACATGAGTAGACATCGTCATCAGACAGTTTGTCATGGTAACAACGAACGTTCTCCATCAACTTCTTGAACGTTTTCTCAGTGTACGGTAAAAGTGATAAGCAAAACGACAAGTCGCGCCATTGACGGTCCGTTCTACAAAAGAAAATATAAAAATACAGTTTACCTCGTGTAATTCGAAAAAATATGAGTCTAACTGTACTTTAATCAACCCTCCAATCAATAGACACTATCGAGGAATTTTGTGACATTCGTGACGTAATACTTAGTACGGAACCATCCGAAAATACCAGGTGTTTGAATCAATGAAGTGGCATGAGATGTTTCTGAAACAATGATTCCGTAAGGGCGTTGAGTTGAACATTTTAGAAGTTCAAGAAGCACGCAATAAAAATAAAATAAAAATAAGCCTGATAAAAATAGAGCTTGTAACAGAATAAGCGGGCAACTTATGGATATAAGGGTAAAAGTTTTTGGAGGAAAATTTAATTTTGCGGATGCTGCGATTTTTAACCTTAAAATGGCGTAAAAACAGCAAAAAAATACCTTTAAGGGTGCATATATTCAAAAAATATATTTAAATTTGGTGGGAATTTAATTTTAGCGGGAACTTAATTTGGCGAATTTTGGGCAAAACCGTAGGTAGGTGTAGGTAGATTTCAGTAGAGCAAAATCAGTTATCCCCCCAGCCGCGGACCGGAAACAATGACATTTTCAACTTTTCCCATGGATGTCTATGGTTTTCAAACGCCTTTGTCATCGGACTGAATTAGAATTTCAATTTTCGTGAAAAAAAAACATTTTTTTACCTGGTAGCTCTGAAACGATGACACAACTTCTCAACCAGAGATTCCGCTTGTTTATCTTTCTGAATAAACTGTAGTATATATCTATGGATAAAAAAATTATTATTAAATGTGGTCCATGACTCTAGCCTGACTTTCAGTTAGTATTTCACAATGATAATCACATCCAAACAATACTAAGTCCGCTTCATGATTATAACAAGGTTACGTTAAGCGAGATAAATCGAAGAAGGATAGCGGCCCGCAACCGTTGCCCCACAAAATCTAGGACGCTCGATTGGCTGCTTGAACGTTCTCGTTTACATCTCACCGTCTCCCCCCGATTTATCTCGCTTTAACGTGTAACCTCGCTATTACACGGTACAGGACAGTTCATTTAACAATATATAGCTACTTTGCAAACGTTGAGCAAAGACATAACAATTCTCTTCTTTCAACTACACTTCCTTATAAATCCTATTTGGGGTCGACGTCTGTAAAAATCAGACAACGGTTATTAAAAACATCACACGTGTAGCTACTTCAAGGACCGACCGAGTGAATAAAATATTGATTGGATCAAAGGGCGAGACTTTGGATTGAATAAAATCGACTTACTTCATGATTGTACGAAAAACGCTTTCATCTACACCTGTGTCCGGATCAGAGAGACGACTGATGATGTCCGGTGCAATGTTGTATAATGCATTACCCTGCAAGAAAAGATAGAGTTGCATTATTTAACACAAGAGACATCACTGAATAATTCCTCAAACAGTCAACAAATGGTGCCATTTTACTTTTTTTTATAATATATATTTTGATTTTATTAGAATCATCTTCAGGTCTAAAATCAATAAAAACAAAAAAAATTAAAATCTGTTAAAACGTTTACGTCGTATCAACATTATATCTATAAAACCAACTCGTAACTTGCAGATCTAATTGCAACTCGTAACTTGTAACTTGCAAATCACATATTAAAAATCCACTATACTTCCATTACAGAAGCACTTATTACCTTTCTTGCAAGTTCTGCAAACAAGCTTTTAGCAGAGGAAGCTATTTTTTCATCTTTATCTTCACAGCAGATAGCCATTTCGCTAATTTGTCCTTTGACTTTCAACATATCATTCAAGATGAGATGGGTGAGAATAGTAACCGCTGTTTTGCGTACTTCCACAGATTCATCACGAAGTCTTTCAATTGAAAAAAATAAAAATAATGAAAAGTAAAATTTTTATGGTCCGGATTCTTAAAAAGCTTTTGCTCATTAAAATAAACTTGGGGTAAATTATTTAACAGTTCTGTTCACAATCACGGTCAAAAGGTCCGTAGAAAATGTGCTCCTTCCTTCCTTCAGTTAATGCTACCATATGAAAACAGACCAGTCAAAGAATCCAATAATCGACCACGAATAACTGGACCTGATTCCAATAGAGAAGTCATGTCAATATTTGAAAGGGAAGCGAAAAGCAATGAAGTAGGAAGACAAATAACATTCAATAAAAAAATTTGCGTTGAGTGAGAATCAATGAGCTTTATTTAAGGGCTCTGACCATTCATAGTGAATTTTTTACATTTGCCATGAACTAAATATAAATTTCTGCCTTAGGTAGCCCACAAAACTGTGACATGTTAAACATTTTCTGTTAGACCAAGTATTCCTGAGTCTGGAAATTTGGAAATCGCAATTAAAAAAATTGACAAAGAAGAATATGAAGACTTTTGCGAAGAGGAGTATTTTACCTTTGAGGCCCTTAATCTCGGCGAAAAAAAAACATTTAGAATTTTTGTTTGGTTTAGGTGGTGTATCTAACGCAGAACTAAAAATGGATTTGCGGAAAATTTTTTGTTACGGCTTCTTTGTCTCAAAATCTTGAAAATAGTGTTTTTTTTGTCAGTTTTTCATCCCAATTTTTCATACAAAAACAGTCACAACTTTTGATGGATCAAGTTAGAAAGATTTTCCGCAAAATTTTAAATAGTTCAACTAAATGTGGACACTTTAGAAAAGATTCGATGAAAAACTATTTTTTCCTCGTCCAGATTAAGCCTTTCTCGTAAATGGGGGAGATTAACGTTTTTTCGAAGTCTTTTTAAAGTCCATAACGTCGTTATTGTAATTAAAATCTTAATGAAGGAATTCGTGAAAAAAGATTCTGTAAAAGCAGATTTTTGCTAAATTTCTCAAAGGACTTTTAGTCAAAATCTCATCTTTAAATTCGAAAATTGATTTTTGACTATGGCCAGAGCCCTTAAGCCATGAATGTATACCTTGCATAGAGATTTGGTGTCCATGGTTCGATAAGATTTGGGAAGCGAAAACATAAATCACCCAATGTGATCATCATGTTGGAGCGAACGATCGCAAATTCAGACTAGAAGAAAAATTAGTGAAAGAATTAATAATTAATGTACCTTATTCGACAAAACTATTGGTCCTATAAAATTTAGCCACCTCCAAAATATTTAATCATTTTTGTCTGACTAGTAATTTTAGTCGCCACTTTCAAAAGAATTAGTCAGTTTTTACCGACAAGGTGAAAATGAATTATGGTGCAGCCGCGGTTTTCGTCGGTAGAAAATAAAAGTCTTGATGAAATTTAGCACGCCCGTTTCTTCTAATTTGCTAATGAATGATATTGTTTGTTTATACTGACCACGTCACCATAAATCGATTCTAATAATGGAATGTTTAATACCTTCTCCAATATGGTGAAAACAAGTTGCAAATGTTGATCACAGAATTCCGAACTAAAAGAGAGTAATATAAAATATCTAGTTAACGCACAAACACAAGACAGGCTCTTGGATCTACCTTAATTGACGATATTAATACACCCGTAGTCAGAAAAAAAGAACGTTAAATCCATAGAAGAATTTGGTTCTGTCTTTCCGGTTAGAGGTTAAATGAACGTTTAACCATAGTGTGCAGATGCGAGATGGGGATGGCTTGTAAGTTCAACATTACATTTGGATTTGGAGTCTTTGACACATTTTCTATTGATTCATCCAGTATTTTGAAGATGCTCATATAATTGGCTATTCAAAACAATAGAGACGACACGTTCTTCAGAAAAAAATTAAAATGAAAGTCATTCTCCGAATGGTTTAGACCAATCCAATGAAGAAAATTCTTGTAAAATGCTCAACTTGACTCCTAATAGAATACTGTTTTGAGGCGGGACCTCATCTCAAATATTTCAGGAGGGGAATAGAACGCTACACCTATCGTCAGCTCGCAATGACTTACCGCACAATTCAGTTTACCTGCTTTCGTGAATGGACGATGGCCGGGATCAAACCTACAATCTTTCGATTGCGAGGCGAGCATTCTACCGACTAAACTAACCTGCCACGACCATTAATTGTTGTTAGTTCTATGAAGAGGATCATCCCTACCTGACCATCATGAATCTTGACAAAGCTAAAGCAGCACTGGATCGCAACTCAGCATTTTTGTAAGATGAAGGATTTTTGCAAATCATCACAGCCACAGGAGCAAACACACTCAACAAGTTATCACCTAAACGAATGAATTGAATTCTTCACTTGAATTGTAAAAATGTAAAAAAAATAAAAATAAAAAAGCCTCAAACAACAATGGGGTTTTCCACAAAAGATCCTGTCGAGAATTTTCATTTCTCTTGGATATCCGTGCTGAAAACTTCAAGACCCCAGGATTCCTAGGATTCTTTCTGGGAAAGCGCAGTGATTTGGTTTCCCGTTTGAAAAAAAAAAACAGTTGATGATATAACGACCTACCAGTGACAATTTCTCGCTCGCAGATCTTTCGAATATATTCCGCCTCTGCATCTTCTGCAGCCGCCCCGCCAACACCCATTTCATCATCAAGACCAGAATCCTGCAATGAAGCAATAATCGGGTTTTAACAACAACTATTACTGGTTAGATTGCATGTTGGTTTGGTTACTTTAATTATACTTTTGTTTCGTTTTTGTTTCAATGTCTTACAGAGTTAAGTTTAATATAAACAATGATGGAATTTCCAGTAAATAAAAAAAAAACCTTTTCGGTCGTTTTTGGTCAAAATCGGCCGCGAGAGTTTATTGTTACATTGTTCTCATTCCAGAGTTTATTGTTACACATCTTTGTGCAAAAAAAAATTGAATCAGCCAATCTCGAGAAAAGCTGGTAACTAACGAACGAACGAACAAACAAACACGGGTTAAAATTTATATGGTAGGTCCAAAAAGATAAGTTTGGTTATAATAAGTTTAGCAATTTTAAACAACAATTGTCACCTTGTGCATGCTGCTATCACGAACACCGCTTTTCCTTCGACTACCGCCCGGTGTTTTTCCACTTTTCTTTCCTTTCCGTTCTTTTTCTTCCTCTTGAATATTGTGGCGTCGTTTCAATTCGGACAAAATACTGACATCCAAATGGTAAAGATGCATAAGAGCGATGTATCCGGCGATCGATAACACCCTGGCAACCACGCGTGGATGTGTTCTGTTGTTTTGCTGTGATTGTGACGATTGTTTTGGAAACACATCACCCTCATCTAAAAATAGAACGTATAGTATAGTTAAACTCATGAAATTCAAATTCCAAAGGGGAAAAGAATATTTTGTTCGAATTGCTCGAGTTTTTGAATTATAGGAGTTTGATTACGTCGCAATGCTAAGTCACTATTGGTTTAGAAATAAATGAAGTTATTCAATTGGTTGAAAATTACGTTACAAGTAGGAGAGCGTTGTTTTCTTTCCGCGTTTCTTTTAATCCCAACAACAGTCACGCGATGAGTGGAGACCGAGCTTTAATCTAAAGTAGAAAACGATGATTGGAAGCAAGAGATACCTTGTTGCAGTGATTGGTCATTGGTGGGAGGTGCACCGAACAGAGTTTGAACTAATGACTTTAATACACGACCAGTGATGATATCAGGCTGTTCAGCTAGTTGATAGATGACGGAGATGGCGTCTTCACTGAACGGAACCCATGTCATGTCGTTCAATTGTGTCAACCCTTCTAAAATCATGGTCTCCAATCGGACGAATAAATTATGGTCGGTGGGTAAACGGAAAGGCTCCTTGTTTTCGCCCAACGTTTGTTTTTCTTTGATCTTTAGAACGGCATTGCAGGTATCACGCGCCAACAGGAAGGAGGATTTATACTTCAGACCATGCTCAACAAGCACGCTCAGATTGGATTTAATGATGTCTTTTTCGGCACCCGCAACCATGGAGAGAATGTTTAATGAACCGCGCTGTTCTTTCTCTGTTGTTTGTGGAAGTTTTAAAGCAAACCGCTGCCATAATAGTTGGATGACGTTTTGAGGGATCAGTTCTTGTTTCATCAACTCGCATAACTGAAGATATGAAAGTATCATCATTAGAGGAGACATGCGTAAACAATAAAAGCGTTGGAATTGATAATACGGTGAAACTACTTGCTCACCTGTCTCTGTTCAAAATTAGAAAAAGCATGTTCATTTCTATTTTTCAGTGTGAAAATCTTAAAGTCCAAGTGCAATCCTGTACTACCACAAGGCTGGCCATAAATAATGAGGGCAACACTCTTTTTCAGCTTTTCTAGTATTCATACTAGTACTAAAGTGTCTTCCCTCCCCCTCCCTCAATGTTGAGCTCTGATTTGGTTCTGATCTCATTAACATTGCAGGAGGAGAGAAGGGAAGAGGTCAGGGGTGCGTCAAATATATATTTTAAAATATTTATGGCCATGATAACAGGTCACATACATACCAGTTCTTCGAGGGAAGTCAATTCACCAAGGTTGGCACTCGTTATAAGCGATGTTAAGCTGTTGACGATCAATGTCGGTTTGTTTCTATAATGCAGGCATAGAAAAAGTAAGTACAATAGAAAGCAAATCCAAGAGAATCGAAAAGTCGACACAAATAAAACTTTGAGAATACTAGTAATAGATACCAGGTGTCTCACAAACCATCATTTTTTCTTAATCCTTTAGAGGAAAGGCTAACTTAAATTTTGGTATATCATACTTTAGACTTGCTACATTGGTTCTAAAGTTATGAGTAATAGAAATGTTCAGTATTTTATCTATTTTAAAATTCTCTGTACGATTAAGAAAAAAGGAGTCAATATCAAATCAAAAATAGTTAATTTTTTTGTGAGACACCCGTAATAATTCGATATTCGTAAGAAAGAAGCCAAAAACAGACATATGTTTTGTCAACCTTGGGATATCACACGCAATATCCAAATACAAGCGTTCGAAAGCGTTTACAACAGCTTTCTTAACAATAGGATCACGTGACCAAACCAGGTTGGCCATCCGTCGAATGCCCTCTTCAGAATGAGCCAATCCAAACTCATGGGCGGCAATGAAAAAGTCCATTGTTTCGAGTACATCCGAGTTTGTTTTTGAGCCCAAATGTTGACACAGAATAGGGATGGCTCTCCTCATTTGATGAGCAAAACTCACACAGTCCTGTATAAAATAAAGAAGAGCATATCAAAATGAAAGTGATCTACAGTGAGTTGGAAACTACAAATTACTGCTAGCTTCTGTAATGTTTTGGCCGTCCCTAGCATCTAGACGACTAGAAAAATAAAGTAAGGAAGATAAGGTATTTAACAAAAACTTATTGACTGCGAGACTACTAGAATATAGTACAACTACCATCGCTGATAAATAGTGCGGTATCGAATAAAATTACGTCATAAACGACTGCAGTCTAACCTTCAGGTAGTTGACAAGCACTTTTTGTTGTTCCAGTTCATTATTTTTAACAAGTTGTTCTTCTGTTGGCTGTTGCTGGGTAACGGCGTTCAAATCTATCTCCATGTCATCGCTATTTGTAGAAGGATTCACTACACAAAAAGAGACATAATGAATGAATTGAAGGATTCACTACACAAAAAGATATAGAATGAATGGATTGAAGGATTCACTACACAAAAACAGATAGAATGAATGAATAAAAGGATTCACTACACAGCAAGACATACAATGAATGAATTAAAGGATTGACTACACAAGAATAGATAGAATGAATGAATTGATTGATTCACTATACAAGAAAAGATATAATAAATTAATGAATTAAAGGATTCACTACACAACGAGGGATATAATGAATGAATTAAAGGATTCACTACACAAGAAGAGATAGAATGAATGAATTAAAGAATTCACTACACAACAAGAGATAGAATGAATGAATGAAGTTCAGGTTACTTTTAACTGAAAACATAAAAAAGCGAAACAGAAAATAGATATGTCTGTCCGATCAGTCGATTATTTATTGGCCTTTGATAATTTGATTTGATGTGATATCATAATATTCTATGATTATATTAAAGTATGATTAGATTTAATGGAATATACGTGTCTTACAACAATAAATTTTCTTTAACAGAAAGAGGTTCTTCTTCAACTTCTTCTCTCTGAAAAATAACATTAATTTATTTGGTCAATATTGGATTAACACACCCCCGTCTCGGTAGAGACGAGTAGTTTAAACATGAGTAGTTAAATCTAACGAGGGAATAAAAAGGATGGGGATAGTGAATCTTATTGTTTGAATAGTTTCAAAAGGTTTAGAGGGGATGAGATTTTTCAGTGACGATTCAACTGCAAACCGTCCGCCGAGGACGGGTTTTTGAACCTATCCATAGAGGGGGTTTTCATGATAAATATGAAATAAAGTCCTTTAAAAAAAACACACTGTAGTTCTTCTTCTTCTATTTCTTCAAAATCTTCACTTTCTTCATCATCATTTTGATTGTTCTCCCGATCGTTTAATTTCATGTTCTCCAATTGTTCACCAGACACCTGCAGCTCGTCAACGTCACCCCATTCCTCTAATACAGTTCTCAACAATTTGATCGCTTTCCCGTGTGATTTTTCTTTGAGAAACTCTTGTACCTTTAGCAAAGCTCTAAAAATGTTGTAAAAAAAGATGCTCCAAATTACAAAAAATACGCAAAGGAACAAATTAAAAGCCAAAGGGTGGGTGATACTAGGAGTATCTTTATGACCGAGTCTAGTCAAGACTGTTATAATCAAATTAAAATAAAATTAACTTTGTCGAACTTAAAACGAACTCTGTCAGCCGATTGAAGATCGAATAAATTTGATAGTCAAACGTTAAATGAACTCTCTTTTGTCGAACTTGTCGTATTTTTAGAACCTAATCAAACTAATCGAACTTAATCGAACAACAAATGTCCGATTAGTTTCAGTTATAATCGAACTTTGAAAAATCTAGAAAATTGTGATAATTCGGTCTAGTACGTTTCAGAACCTTAAATTACAGCTATAAGATGTTCATAAGATGTAAAGACTATAAAGTGTTACCATGAATGAATGAATAATTTAAAGAACCGGCCGGCACCCATATAATACAACTAAAAGGAAAGAAACGAACTTATCTAATCCATCAACATCATCTTTGTATATTTGAAATTCATCATTTTGATCCTCAGTTTCCATTTCATCTTCATCTTCTCCTCCTTCTTCTTTTTCAGTTGATTTTTGTCGTAGTTCGTCTATCAAATATTTCTCTACTTCGTTCCATTCTTTCTCTTGCTCTGCTAAATCAAAGAAGAATCAACCTTATTCAATTCAACGCCTTCTTACTCTGACATTAACTGGCGTTAATTTTGGATTTACGCAACTCAGAGGCGTTTAAAACAACGTCTAAAATAATATAGTTGCAATTTAAATGCCATTTATAAGCAAAATTGGTCGCAAAGTATTGAAATCTATGTATTATACTAAAACGCTAACTCACTCCCTCAAAAGTTGGGGGTATTCCAGTTACCATCTGTTAACAAAAAGACTTTTCAGAATTTGTTTTTCTGTTGCAATCCTGAATCTTTTGAGGAAAAACCCGGATTTTTCAATACAAAATTGATGGAAAATCGTGGATTTTCCGTAATATCCGTAATACAAGCCAAAAAATGGGTAACAATGGGTAAAAATCAAGGATTTTCCACAACCTATTGAATAGTTTTAGGATTTCCAACAAACGCTTCAATTAAAAAAAATTTGAGAGAATGTGGATCAAAGTTAAGAACATCTGATCTTCGGCCGAAATTTACTGGTTCTTATAAAAAAGAGAGAGTGCATTTAATATTATGAATTTGGTTAATAAGAGGTCTGGTGATGATGGTAATTGATGATGATTGTAATATCAAAATACAAAACCTTATTTCAAAAGTGTTTAAAGGTGAAAAAGAGTTAAAAAACAAACCATTATCGGAAACATTGTTTTCGTTTTGTGATCCCATGTCCATTTCTTTTAATTTGTCAGTCTCTTTCTCAAGACTCGATGTCAACTGCTCTATCGGTAGCTTTAAAGGAAAAAAGTTATACTTTGATGAACTTAACTGATAATAAAATAGAATTAACCTTATCGATAACTAAGTCATCATTTCTTCCCGTGTTGGTACACTAGTCCAATGAAAAGAATCAGGGAAAACTAATAATCGCATTCGTCACATTCGAGAGTTTAGTTAAATATCTTTGTGCAAAAAAAATAAATAAGCCAGTCGATAAAAGAGCGCAATAACAAACGATAACGAATGCAGAGTAGTGTTGCAGTGTCGGATACAGAAGGTAGGCTTTCTTATTCAAGGAGAGTTATTAGTTTCCATATAAGGTAATATGGTAATTAGTGCACTCTCCTCCATTGGCTATAGCCTACCTCTGTATCCGAGCCTGTGTTGTGACGTTGAAACACAAAAGAAAAATTGAAAAAAAGGTTAAAGGGAGGAGAGAAGTTAGCAAAATAATTCGTCAAGGGTGGGGCGGGGGCTTACAGTACAAGAACAAACATGGAAAATACCTTTGCAGCGAAGGGGTTTCCAATCAAACTAGCCTTCAAAAATTGAACAGCATATTTTCGAACTTGGCTGGATTTATCAAGAAGTCTACCCAAGATGAGCTCGATGATTCGACTTTGACGTGATATTGGTATAGCCTGAACAAAAAGAAAAGTACAATTTACATTACCAAGATGGAGAATTGAATTTTAAAACATTGGCACAAAATAAACGGAATCAAAGAAGGATATATACCTTTTCTTGACAAAGGTGAAGCCATATCTGCAAGTCTTTACTTCTCACAAACGCATGAACGTCATAAATGTGCTCCTAAAACGAGAAGAAATAAATAATTTCATTTCTCTTGATACCCACACAGTGGTGATTCCAGTAATAAAACTCTGCCGTTGCGTTGCAAAGGATGAAGCTCAGATGGCGTGAGTGTCATGAAGATTCATAATATTGTCTCATATAATAAAAAGAAACGTTAAAAAAGATTCTACAGCATGTTGAAAACTGGAGTATACAGTTAGAGAAAATATTACATCTGCCAGCAAAAGCATCAAACTTTGTGATTAACTACTCTACGACTCTACAAACAATTTTGGTTTACCTCGAGTTTATCAAGAAAGCTTTCACGTGATTTTTTCATTGCTTCATCAAGATCTTCTTTGCTCAAAACCTTGATCACAATCTCACCAAATACACCCAAAACACCATTGCGCATTGTGTAAGACTAAAACAGAAAAAAAGAATTATTGACATATAGAAAAGCCCATCCAGAGCAGAAATGATTTTCTTATAATCCATAGATCTTGTGGTAGGGTTCGATGGTGTTTCTTTTGACTTTCCACAATTGTCATAATTTCTTTCACAAATGACACACAACTAAGTGGGAACTCTCAAAAAATTATGTATTGGTTTGTCGGTTGATTTCCACAGGTTTTTCTTATTTCCAGTAGAGGAACCAAACATACTCCGTAGCTAAGGGAATCAAAAAATAGTTTCTTAAGGTATGTCTTTACTCTTGATGAACGTTTTTTTATTGTGACAATAATTGTTTTTCTCTAACTTTTTACTCCATAAAAGTATATATTTTCTTAAAACTTATGAATTCTTCTTCAAGATGGCATTGGTTTGAAATTATCATCCACAAAGAAATAAAAAGATATAAGACTTGGAAAAAAACGACATTTGTCAACTTCAAATAGTTTCACATCGTGCCGCTATAATCAATTTTCAAAGATAATTTTTGGATAATCTTGCCAAGCAAAGGTTGTTCTAAAAAGAAATGACCAAAACGTAAAAAACAAGGTTTAGAAAAGCTACTTTCTTCTTTATCAGTCCATAAAAAAATAAGTAGGGTCTAATTAAAAAAGAATGAGGCAACCTATTTTAGACAATTCTTTTTTCTGTCGGATAAAAAAAACCGCATCAAATTTGGCAACACCTAGCGGCATGAGGAACTTTTTTAAGGTTGGAAGGTATGGTGAAAAAAGTTATAGAGATAATTGATTAGCAAAAAAGTTTCTTTTATTTACTCACTCGGTAAACAAAAAAGTAGTTGTTTTAAAAATCGCATTATCTCAATAAATACAAACAAATTTATATTTGTGATTTCAGAATTGGAAAGGAAATAGAAAATTACATATAATTATCAAAGAAATTTTTTTATATTTTTTTTCATTTCACGGATAAAGACATACCTTAAAACAATAGAATTGTAACCAGATCTAGAAAAAGTAACAAGAGTCAAGTACCTCCCCATCTAAATGAGCCATCAACAAACTGATGTTGGGTAAAACTTGATTTGGTATCCTGTCAGCTAATTCCACCAAGAATTGCGAGAAAGCACGTGTACCACTTGTATCACGTGACAAATCAGATGATTCCATTCGTCCAATCTCCCTGAAGCACAGTATTATTAGTGTTATTAAGACCTAATAAATACTTTATTACCAAAATTGAAAACAATCGTGAACTCTTATAAAAGGAAGTACCACTACTGGGGTTCATACAATCTGATTATTACACCTTAAATGATCTACTTTAATTTGTATTTAATAATTTTTTTGTTCTTCCTTATCATATAATTATTCTCCCTTGACAGTTGCTCCGTGTATTAGGTAGGAGTATAGCATTGTCATCTTTTACTTTTATTATTTTTCCGTTTACCACCATGTCTACTGTGCCTTTTATAGCTTTTAAATAGTTTTTAATATTTTAATTTTGAACTACGGTATAATTATGTAGCAATTCCCATCGGTTTTTAACTTCTTTTATTGTAAATAGCCTTGTGTATATATATAGTTTTTAATATCATTTGTAATTTTAATTATTTATTAAACACTTTTATCATTTCCTTTTGTTTAGAAACTTTTTATTTGTAATTTATTCTCTTGAGAGTATAGAAACAGTTTAATTTTATTTTCATTTTTTTGTATAAAAACTGTAGCAATATTTATATTTAATTATGCTGAAGAAGACACGCAAGTGTCGAAATATTCATTAAATGCAGTCGTCATTCTTTTAGTTTTCTGATTATTCAAATTCATTTCTGGATTTTGATTTAATTAATAGTTCTTGTAAATCAAAGAGTATCTTAAAGTTTGGACCACATTCAGTATTTTGCTTTACCAGAAAAAGCAAATCCATGCAAATATTTATATATTATGTTGCCAGCAATATTAGAAACTCACACTAGGAATTCCAGGTGAAATTGGTTTGCTTGCCTCAAATAACTGGTGCTGAAATTATTTGAATTTACCATAGAGAATTTATTTTGAAAAACATTGCTTAAATACCTAATGACATCACTAACAAGATTTTTTGCTCCGAAATCAGTAACGAAGGTGGTGATAGCTTGAGCGAGAGGTGAAACTAAGTGTTCAAAATGCTGCAACAGTTGAATCATTTTCATACTAGCACCTAGAAAAAGAATATATGTTCAAGATATATACATAGTAAAAAAATTTAGAAAAAAAAAGAAAGAAAATTAAAGAACTTCAAAAAATTAGTTCAAGGCTGACACAATTAAATATGTTTGGTGAAACTCTCACCTAATTGATGTTTATATCGTTTAATTAGCTGCCCAAGAATGTTTATCACCAATTCTTTATCTTCTTTTTGTCGAACAACAACAGGGTTTTCCAGCATCTTGTAACATACAGTACTGAATAAACTAAAGAAATTAATTTGAAAATGAAATCTGAAGCTAAAAAAGACCCTTATCAATTTCAATTTTTGTCACTACAAAAGGGGGGGGGGGGTTCAAGCAGTAAATATTGGGTAGTATATTTATGACGGTTAGTACCGTTTTGGCATTTCTGGTAAAAATATTCTAAATCTGGGTAAAAAACAAATAACAAAAAACAAATACTTTCAACATAAAACGAGTAAAAAAAAGTGACTTATTCCAATTTGAAATGACATTACAGTTGCTAGCAATTAAGTTTCAATAGTATCAACTCAAATAACATTACACCATTAAAAGCCAATCAGATTTTCAGAAAATGGTTAAAAATTACTCATTTATATACTGTGCAGAAGAAATTTCTTTCTCGAAAATTCTGAAAAAATTATTTTCAATTTTGAAAGAAAAATTTCCTGATTTCTTTTCAGCAATCTAGTCCAAAAAGAAAAGAAATATTTTCCAAATTATTACAAATTATGTTTATTTCTTAAACAGTTGAGCAAAATTTTTAAAGCCTTATTAATACTTCAATAACGTATAATATCGAGAGTTTTGGAGGTGGTGTGTAAAAATGTTGACCCTATTTCAGTTAGTACAATATGTACTATGTATGAGTGGAATTGGTTTTGGTGATTCTGCAAACACAGTTAATGCATAATGCATAGTGTCAAATATTAACTTCTTGAACCCCCTGACCAAAACAGAATATTTCAATTAAAAATATTACTTTGCAAATTCTTCCTCCACAATGGGTGGATTCCATAATCGTTGAAGTTCAAGCTGTAAAAATTGGTTGATTACACTCAGCACTTGATTCCTCTCGCTAGACCAGTCCCAAGATTGATGTGACTTCTTTTTGGATCCTTTGCCTTTCTAAATTGGAAAATTTTATTGACTGAGAAACCATCGCAGTTAAAATCTTTTAGTAAAATCATTTTATTCAGTCATGAGCTTATAAAAAGGTGAAACAACAGAATCTATTCAAAAGTTTATACGGTCTACAAAAAAGTTCGTGAAATGTGTCTTGCTCCACGTTTTTAATTCAATACAAAAGTTACCATTATTGAAATGGCTACCAGCCACCACGTACTGGGTGTTTCATAAAAAAGGGAATAAGTCTGAATATCTTCCCATCATTTTTGGCAAGAGAAATTTGTTGTTTTTTCTTAATATCTCTTCCCTTGAAAGGCTTTAGCAAATTCAAAGTATAGTAGCTCAAAATTTAGTTAACCCTTTTGCTTTCCAATGAAAGTTATTTTGAACTCATAGTATTTATACATTTCTTTTTCATAAATTCACTTCAAACTTGTTTTCTTTTTTTACGAAACATCCGGTATATGATTGTTCAACAGGATCCAATATCAAAAACAACAGATCAAAATTACCTTTGTAATATCAGTATTCATATTGGGCTTGGCAGCTTCACTTTCAAACTCTTCAATCAACTGTGTCATTATGTAAATTTCCATCTAGAATTTTAAGCCAATACATAAATAAATTAAAAGGATCTATCAAAATCCTACCATGAGACATTAATTGCTGACTAAATTATTTTTTAAAGGAAGAACACAGCTTTGAGCAAAAATGAAATTTAAAAGAATTTTCATTAATTTGTCAAATAATTTACATACCTTAACAGTATTTAGATGGCTCTTTTGGAGTTCACCATCCATACCTTCAGGATCAAGAATCATTGGAAGGGAATTCATATGTATTGTGACATCTAAAAGTCCAATTAAAATGTATTACATAAATCTAATCTACATTGAAATTTTCAAGAAACTTCTTTGAATTTTGACATAATATTCTTTTTCTATTTATATTTTTTTAAAGAACGGGGGAAAAGGGGTATTCTCTTTAAAAGCATAAACGCATTCATTTACCTTATTGTTTAATGTAGTTATTTATTTTTTATAAGTAAATATTTTCACAATTTTCTCTGTAAAAGTAACTTTGTAACTTTGTAATTTTAGTTACCCGAAAGATGTTCTTTAGTAAGAACAGTACTAAATATAGCTTTTTAATATTATTATTTAAAGTGAGTATCATTGAGAAATCATGTCTTTTTTCCAACTTGTACGAAACAATCTCTCAATTAAACTTAAAAAGGGGAATACCTAAGGGGAATACCTAAGGG
The DNA here is from genome assembly GCA_032270745.1 of Tiaropsis multicirrata. Classification (NCBI taxonomy): domain Eukaryota; kingdom Metazoa; phylum Cnidaria; class Hydrozoa; order Leptothecata; family Tiaropsidae; genus Tiaropsis; species Tiaropsis multicirrata. The sequence goes on from JAUJPO010055570.1 coordinate 27,121, forward strand.
GAAGTCCTAAATTTGCGAAATGAGGTCATTTCCCCACTCTTGAGTGGTGGTTCAATCTGTTTCCATCATTTGTGTTTAGTTTACACACTGAAGGTTGCTTTTCGAAATTTTCAAAAAAAGTACTACTGAAAATGTGGCATGATGTTCCCTTTAACCTTAAAGAAAAGAAAAAAAGTTGTGTCTGTGGTTGCACAATTCAAGTCCTACTTTGAAGTATCATTTCCCATGCTTGTTGCTTGATTTCTTCCTGAAGACGTGTTAAATGGCTGAAATAAAATAAACAAAACTAAGTTCAATTTAATAGTTACAGGAACAGTAAAGATGATAAAGCATAGCATACGTCTACAAAAAAACACAGAGAGAAGGACTCTAATATATATCTCTCATCAAATAGAGCTTAAACATTTCTAAATAAGTCACAACGACAAGACAAGAAAGTATTGACTTACTGTAATACACTGTAAAACACATCAAACTGCCTGAGGATAGCAGTTGGCCCATCATTTCTGTAGTCAATATTACAATCTTCAAAAAAAAAGGACAAGAATCAGAAATTAACTAGAAAAGATTTACTTAAGCCCAGACTAAAATCTATAATCTACAAAATTTACATTTACAGGTTTCTTTAGACTTGAAGAATCCTTACTTTACCTTCCAATTTTTCACCAAGTTTTGCAGGCTCATAAATCTTTCGAACTCCATAACCATCTGCAGCTCGATTGCTCAAAAGGTCTTCTTTATTCAAAGGAATAACAAAGTCACAATCCATTTTAATACTGCTATTATTTTCTAATTAAATGAGAAATAGACAAAATTACAACTTCATTTAATGTAAAAAAGTGATGTACAATTATCAAATCTTTGTAATGACCATTCGTATTAATTAATACGAGGCCCATTCACATTAATCAATTCCGCAAAACATAACAATTTTTGGGTGTCTTTTGCATCAATTAATTCCGCATTAATTTATTCTCACATTAATTTATTCCCTTTCGCTACCAGACCCTTTCATAAAATTGCAGCTTTTTTCAAGGCATGATTTCAAAAAGCAACAGTTAATAAGGGCCTGCAACTTTTTATACCGTTGGTAAGTATACCTACCATTTCGAAAACTTTACGGAAATACCGCATGGTAAGTATACTTACCATAAAGTTGTAAACTGTAAAAATCCCAAGAGAGACTTCTGGAATGAAAATAGGAATGTGTTTTAAAGTAAAAATGATAAAGGATAATCTTTCATGTGTTCCCAAGGTGTAATTACATTCAAAAAGTACTTTGTCTGATAAAATCTTGCATAAGATTCTCGCATAAATGGCGTGATTTGATTGGTGGACTTATTAAAAACATGCGATTCTATTGGTTGAGATTTTATGGGCTCAGCCTAGTCTCTGAAATGCATTTTTGATGGCTGTTTAAAATAATTTAAAAAATCCCCGAACAAATGTATGTTCCCGAAGACGCTGTTCGGGGAATCGGCAGGGTCGTGTTTATTTGAATAAAAGTAAATAATAATCTTATAATCCTCAAAGCCTTGAGCTATGTGATACTGAGCTACTACAAGAAAAGAGAATACACAAAGCCAGAGTATCAAATGCTTGGAAGACTAACATAAAAGGCTTAA
>JAUJPO010055571.1:0-14284 GCA_032270745.1 Tiaropsis multicirrata
CTATCAAATGCAAAAAGGTCTGAAGAGAGTGAAAATACTAATATGAACAATGATATAATTTCTGCACAAATTCTTTTAATTTTTATGCCAAAATAAACGAGGTTATATTTACTGCGAGTTACGTGTTGCTTTCTGCGAGTTGTGTGTTACACTTAGAACTGCGAGTTCGTTTCTGTTTTCTCTAATCGTGTCTAATTTTGGCTCAGTGTGTCTAATTTTGGCTCGTTGTGGCTCGTTGTGGCTCGTTGTGTCTAATTTTTGCTCATTGGGGTTCTTTGTTCCTTATTTTGATTCATTGTGGTTCATAGTGACTTATTCTGTCAACTTTTGACTCATTGGCGTTCTTTGTGCTTAGTTTTGGCTCATTTTTTTCTCAGAATTCGTCGTTCGAGACGTAGCGTGAAAGATGTTTAGCTCAGGAATGCTGCTCTGAAACATCAAGGGCAGACTTTTCTCAAATGTCTGTACTACCTTTCCAGGAGGGGACATTTTAGAAGAAATTCCAGGAACGTTTTCTTAGCGAACAGACGAGAAAATCTAGGAGGAAATTAATTTTATCACAAACACAGGCACCAATTTCAGAAAAATATCTGTTTGGAAAATCCAGGAGCGTTTGAAAATAAAACTCATGAAATTTTCCAGCAGAACTCTGTTGTGCCTATGGTCTCGTCAATAAAACCCATTACCGAGCTCTCAAAGCAAGATTTTCTAATTTTGCTGATTCGTTTGATGAACTTACTGCAAAATCCGATTCGATCAACATTCACGATCGAAATATTTCACTTATGCTTTGTGAGGTTTTTAAGTCCAAAAATAAATTAGGACCTGAAATTTTACATGACATTTTTGAAACAAAACAAATTCCATACGAGCTTAGATCAGGAGATTTGTTGGAAATTCCCAACTTTACCTATTCAATATCTTTGATTTTCGCTCTACAATAACTTGGAATGAAATTCCAAACGAAATTAAAGGCGTTGAAACACTTTCCGAATTCAAAACTGGATTAACTAAAATCGACATCTCTTGTAGATGCAACAACTGTAGGTAAATTCTTCTCTTCTATATTTCTAATTGTGTTTTTAGTATTGTTTAGAAAATTTTAATGTTTGTTGGATTGTATTAGTATTTAGTTACTACACTTTTATACCAACGTTAAATAAAGAACAAATAAATAAATAATGGTTTAATCGCAACTCGTCGTGGTTTTAAATTTTAACTCGTGGTTTTAAATTTCAACTCGTGGTTTTAAATTGCAACTCGTGGTTTTAAATTTCAACTCGTGATTTTAAATTGCACTTTGTGGTTTTAAATTGCAATCGTGATTTTAAACTTCAACTCGTGATTTTAAATTTCAACTCGTGATTTTAAATTGCAATTTGTGGTTTTAAATTGCAACTCGTGATTTTAAATTTCAACTCGTGATTTTAAATTGCAACTCGTAACTCGCAGATTTAATTTACAACTTTTCGCTAACAGTTTGAAGCAAAAGTTCTGCGCAAAATACAAGAAGAAATCGTTAAAGACTACTAAGTTAAGTTTTGCAAGAAGCTTAAGAATCTTGAATAATAATAAAAAGTTGATTAATTTTCAGCTCCAAACAGGTGGAAATTTCTTTCAATCTTCCCACGTAGTTGACGCGTTGACGCAGGCTTTGTGTGTGGTTCTTAATCCAAAGTCAAGAAATGTTGCCAAACACTTTATTAACAAGTACACGGAAAAAAATAAAAATTAATTTCGCAATTTAACTTCAAGTTAACTAATCTTTTTTTTATAAGAAATGAAAAACTATAATGAGAAATGAATGAAGTAGGGTAAAGACGATTTTTGTTACTTTTTCATACTCAAGAGTTTCATGGCCTGCATCAATCTTCAGTGAAATCATAAACCTAAAGCTTTAAATTAATCCGATATCAAAATAATATTGAAAATACTGTAAAAATTATGCCTCTTTGAAAAAGCCAACATTTTTCAAACCAAAGAATTTTTTTGTCAAAGAAATGATGAAAAGGAAAAGCGATCTGGGAAACATCACTCATCTATTAAAAAATCTTTCTTATAAAAAAGGCTCCAAAAAAGATTTGGTATATTGATTAAAATTAATCAAAACCTCACTTGGACCAATGAACTTTATTTGCAAAAAAGATTTTAATAATTTCATATTAATCATTTTTGCTAGTTATTTCCATTAGAGTTTAAGCGACAATTGGAAGACAAACAGACAGACAGGTGGAAGGACGATGCACTTATATAAGACGGGAGGCGCCTTCAGAGTTTCACCTTTCTCCTGGTGGAAATTTTTGGAAAGCGAAGGAGAATTTCTATAACCAATAAAAGGTAAGTCAACCTAGTTACAGGAAGCCCCGGCAGGCACACAGAACGTTATTCGAACATTCGTTTCACGTCTAAACAACGTTCTGACCGTGCCTGTTAGGAGCTGTGTAGTTATTTTATCTGACGGCCAACGGCCCAGTGGTGCGATCTCAAAATCAAATTTTTTTTTCTAGTTTTCTCATATAGAGGACAGAATCTAGTGTAGCAGTTTCTTGTATTTCATTTTCAAATTACCTTAAGTGTACATAATTTCGCGGTAACTAAAATTGGTATATGGGAAAAGTTAATTCTTGGTTAAGTCTTGTGATTTTTTCGATCTCGACCAAATGGGAATGTCACAACTACACAATTCATTTCCATCGAATTAGACCGTAAGTAAAGATTTCTAATTAGAAACGGTTGTGACGTCGGTGACGACGCAAATATTTTTTCCGTCAGCGGTAAAAACCCAGTTTAGCGGTCGAAACCCAACTTAACGGTCGAAGCTCACCCTAGCGGTCGAAACCCAGTTTAACGGTCGAAGCCCAGTTTAACGGTTGAAGCCCAGGACCAGATGTTTTCTAATTTATTGAATTATTTCTTTTAGATGAGGCAAATTATCGTTTTGTTGCTTGTTGTTGTTGCTTGCACTAATGCAGGTAGGTTGTTTTAAGCTGGTATATTTTAGTAATTTTGTTTCTCATAAAATAAAGGTTCAGTGAACTCTTTTCTTGTTATGCATTAGCAGCGTGATTTTATAGTTTTAGTATTTTCGCCTTGATTTTCAATTTTCCTTCACCGACTTTTAAAAATTGATGATGCCCCAGTTTATCTTTATTTGGCTTTCGCAACAGTTAGAGAAACAAAGACGCCATGACTTATTCGCCCTAAGCACCCTTATTTTGAGGTAGTTAATCAATACGGTTAATTTAGAAGTGATTAAACATATGCATCTTTCTATCATAGCTTTCCGAACATGTGATCGAAAAATGTTCGCCAAACTTGGATGTTATGTTCGTAACAGTGCTTTACTGCCTGATATGATTTTGAACGGGCGCCAAACGACCAAAAAATATTTACCTGAAAACGGCTTGATCAGCTGGGAAGACTATAACAGTTATATCCATAGTTTAGCCTGTGAATGCGCTGAAAAAGCTAAGGAGCGAGGTTACAAATATTTCGGTATTGGTTTCTATGGAGAATGTTTTGCTGGTAAAAACGTTGGTTTGGTTGGTGTGTTGGCGACCACTAAAGTTTCAGACGTAAGAAAATTCTTATCTATTGTTATCTTTTCTTTTTTACGAAAATTTTTATGGAAATAAATTTTTTTTGCTCATTTTGACAATTCTTTACCTTTTCATCCGGAATATGCAGAGATCTTGTATCTTGAGAAGACACGGAACATTGTTTTGACATCCAAGTGTGCCTTTTGGGTTATAAAGACGCGCGATATTGAAGCAGGCGTGGTTTTTCCGAAACGAGCGAATTCAAGAGCGGCGCAGCAGCGTCTACTGCTGGGTAAGAAAGTTTAAGGATCTCATTGAATTATTGTACTTTTCCTTGTAGAAATGTATCAAAGGTGACTACAGTGCATGCGAGAAGAACTCAGCCTCGCCAGGTTCCCATGAATGCGCTGGAGGAGCAAATGCTGAATATATTTATACCATCCAAGAACAAGCCCGTCAAGCCGACGAGAAAAGTAAGTATTCTGCCATAATATAAGTCTCGTTTAAGATAAGCCAATTTGAAACAACTCAACTTTTTCGTAGTAAAGTTTCCTAAACGATTTGGAGAACAAAACATTTGTTAAAAATTTGTCTTTTTTATTCAAGCGATTTTTAGAGACTTTTGCACTAAAGAACGACGTATGTCTTTGATATTTAATCTTGCCCAAATAACTAGATTTAAAAAATGTGTTCACACTTACTAGGAGTGAATGGTGGTTATGGTGATTGGGGTAAATGGACAGAGTGTGACCAGGAATGCGGTGAAGGAATGCAATATCGTGAACGTGGATGCAATAACCCAATACCATCTGGTGGTGGAGATACTTGTGAGGTTCTTGGTGAAGCTACTGAATCAAAGACATGCATGTTGAAAGAATGCCCAGGTAAACATTGTTGGGACCTTCCCATCAGACATGGAACGTTTTCTCAACAAAAAAACCTTTTGTTAAAGGAACAATAAGCATTTCATGAGATGATTACTCATCATATGTGATCTTTTCTACAAAAACATTCCAAAAAGCCACATGTTTCCGTATAAAAGATTACGGAATATATATCTGGATATCTGGATATATTATATCATGAACAAATTTAATAAAATCAAATTGTTTCTTTGTTGTGCATAAAGCATCATCAGTCATAAAGGAATTTATCAATCAACAAAGTTTTAAAAAAATCATCATTTATTTACTACCTTAATCTAAGGGAACAAATTTTTGCGGTTTCCATTATTGTTTGATAACAAAAGACTATTGTTCTATAACAATAAAAAGCCCAAGATCCGCAAAATTAAATTCCCACAAAAATTTGTACCCTTAAGGTAGTCCAAACCTTTGATGTTAAGTATGAATTTTCCACTCTCTAATTTCTGAGGTCAAGTTTTTCTGTGGCAATATATATGGAACGAAATGCTCCATAAATTTCCGAACCACAAGCTTAACAAAGAGATCATTTATTTTCTTGCAATACATTAGTTGATGGAGGCTATTCCCGATGGAGTGAATACGGAGAGTGCAGTGCGTCGTGTGGAGGGGGCGTTATGAAGAGAACAAGAAGCTGTACCAACCCTGAACCTTCCAATGGTGGTAAAAAATGTGAAGGAGAGGCTGAAGAAACACAATTTTGTGGACAAGACCCATGTCCCGGTAAATACGGTTTATTTGCTTAAAGAAAATTCAAAACTTAAGGCTAAATAGAAATACAGGTTAACTCATGTAATTCAAACTCATACAATTCGAACAAAATCTTCGGTCCTGTCTGTCTTAATAAAACTTAATAAAACTCCTATAATTTGAAAACTCATGTAATTCTAACAAATGAATTACATGAGTTTAACTGTAGTAAAAACGGGATATGATTGTCTTCTTTATTATTCTGGTACAGTGTTGTAGCACTCACTGACACTCTCCACAAGATACACAAAATAATGCTGGCCTCGTCTCCAAAACTTAATTCCACGAAGATACCGGAAGACATTGCGCTTTTAATAGATCTTCAGGATACATTAATTACCTGATGTTTAAATATTACGTCATACCCATTATATCTGTTTGAGAACGAGATTAGGCGTTACGAAAGATAACGAAAAATTTCTTATTCGCGTTTATTTACTTCCATTAGTTGATGGTGGTTTCACGCAATGGTCAAACTATGGTAAATGTACTGCAACATGTGGTGGAGGATCACGTGTTCGCGAAAGGTTATGCACCAAACCCTCACCTGCTCACGGAGGCAAAGATTGCGATGGATTGACTGAACAAAGTGAAAACTGTAACGCACAAGCATGCCCAGGTAATGTTTTTTTAAAACCTCAATTTATGATATCATGTTTATGATATCAATGTTTCCGCAATCTCGTACCCATAGCCTGGTTCTCCATTTTTTTAATTTTCATTATAGTTACGAATCGCTATCAAAATCATAAAAAGAGGACTGGGGACGAGTTTAATGTTTCCGTATAAAAGATTATACGACAGACTAATTGAATACTCAACCCACTCAAAAATAAGTCCCAAGTTACTATTTATTCACAAAAATCATCCGTTATTACCGACCCTGAAACTCAATTTTCAATGTAAAATTATAACTTCAACTAAAAATAAAAATATTGATAACATGAGCTGAAAATGAAATATTTCTATTGCAAAAATTAACTATTTCAAAATTCTTTTGTTGACGTCTTACTATGTACCATCTTTCAGTTGATGGATCATGGTCATCTTGGGGATCATATGGACAATGTTCAAAAGATTGTGGATATGGTATTGAAACGCGCACGCGTACATGTTCCAACCCTGTACCACAATTCAAAGGAAAGGGATGCGAAGGATCAGACATAAACACAAGAGCATGCATTAAGAAACCATGTCCAGGTAAAATGGTCAAAGTCAGGTTTCTAGGGATATCCTTGAATGCTGTTGACGAATTCTACATTTAACGCTTAGAGAACGCAGTGAGAAAATTGTTCACAATTCGTTTACAGAAAACCCAAACTAGTGGCACGACGAGAGATAATAATTTTGGTACCATTGGAAAGCTCTTTTTATACTCTTTCTAAAAAGGATTCAATTTATATATAATAATGATAATAATTTTCCGTAAAAAGCAGTACTCGGGTGTGCAACGTCAAGTACTTCGTCATATTTAGTTTTTGTAATCTCAAACTAGAAATTGACAACGAAAAAACAGGCCCTCTAGGGAAATTAAAAGAAGACATCGAGAGGTGCTGAAATCCAAGAATAGTTTTCAGCCTTCTGCTTAGAATTCAATCACTGAAAATAGGCTATCTCAGAAATAGTCCGTACCCCCCATGTTGAGGAGGTTGTACATCCAGGGGGTACAATCAAAGTGAAAATCCTGGGGGGTCACTGAATATGTTGGGTAAAAGTCCAGGGGGTCACTGAATATGTCGTAAAAATCCAGGGGGGTTCTAAAAAAATCATCAAAAAATCCTGGGGGGTCCCTAAAAATCATGGTTAAAATCCAGTGGGTCTAAAAAATTCTCAAAAATCCAGGGGGGGTCCCCTTGCCAAAAAATGACCTTCTCAACATGGGGGGTACGGATTTTTTCTGGAATAGCCCAATCAGGAATCGTATAAATAGGACTAAATGTTATGCTTATCTTTGCTTTCACAGTTGACGGTAAATGGTCGAAGTGGTCTGCATACACTCAATGTTCCAAGACCTGCAAAGGAGGAAGAAAAAAACGAACTAGGATCTGTAACAATCCAGCATTAAAACACAATGGAAGACCATGCTCTGGTAGCACATCACAAACTATTGATTGTAACCAAAATGTCAGATGCCCTTGTAAGTCTGTTACCTACGCATTTAGGTTAACTAATTTTGGCGGATTAAGTTCCTTTTTCCGTTATCCGCCAAATTAAATCTTTGAAAGGTGTTTTGTGCTGGTTTTCGGCTATTTTAAGGTTAAAAAAATCCACCAAATTTTATTACCCTTTTCTCGGTTACCGTATTTCCTTAATTAAGCGCCGCGGCGCTCTTAAAATTTTCGAGATTTTAGGTGCGGCGCTCTTTAGAGGGCGGCGCTTATCAGAGGGAGGCGCTCTTTTCAAATTTTTGATTTCCTACTTCATAAAATCCTGAGAAATCAAAGAAACAACCCATGGAATTGACAACTTTACTTTGAGACATTTGTTTTGAGACATTTATTCCAGAAATAAAATACTAAATTTCAATATCTTCGTGTTCGTCGCTTAGATGTAGAAGAGTTTAATAGCAACAAAACTATAGAATTCAAATAAAACACACACTGGTCTGTTTTTTCAATTTTTTCTAAAAAGCGCCGCTTTCAGAAGTGCGTCTTCCTATAATTCTAGTAGTCTAGAGGCTAGGCTAAATTGATCCGGTGGGAAGCTTTTTGACGGTGGGAATATGAAATATAAGATAAAGATTCTTAACCGGGAACAAAATCAGTTTCTGAATCAGAATCATTTTCCATAAGGTTTAAGTTTTGAAACTCATAATAGTTTTTTTCTGTCTCCTAAGTGTCTCCCTAATTAAGGACCGAAGTTTTCTGAAGTCTTTGGGAAAAGCTTTTCCAGCAAAAATTATTCTCTCTAAGTGTCGGGTTTGAGGAGTCTAGTTCGCACATACACGTCATCCCTCTCACAAAGTACTCATCCAAAGCAAAGTCTAAGAAGTAAACTTCTTGATCTCTGGGTATGCAGATATATATTTTCAAAGGTAAAATGTCAAGGATTCTTTACATATACAAGATAAGTATATAATTAAATGCTATTACTAATTAACTAAGAAATGAATCTTGGGGATGATTAAAAGATAATCTTTTATGATCAACATCTTAAACGCCCTTTATGCCCTTTGATTTGAAAGTTTGTTTATTTTGGATACTATACGTTGCCAGCGATGCAGGGAGGTCCTTTGCCAAATTGCTAAAATTTAAACAATTTTGATCATTTCTAAAAAAGACTATAGGTGCATGGACCACTGTGATTCACATGGGCTTCACATTCCCTACAAAAGTTCCGCAAAAGAATTTTTTTCGTTATTCTGAAAACACATTATAAATTCCTTATTCAGGCGAGTGAGGTTTTTCCACACAGGAGATTTTACGGTAGATTTAGGAACACGTTTGTATTCCAAACTTTCCCGCTACCGTTTTCGTCTAACCACCTTTTATTACCCTCTTTCACATAATGGATGATAAACTTTTATTTTGTGTTCTGCTCTAGATTACACTGCCTACCACACAAATCACGTATGCGAAGGAGGTAGTATGAACATGTGGTGCACAGACAAAGCACAAGTCATAAAACTCTCAGAATACTGGTACGGTCGAACAAACAAGAGCACGTGTAAAGGGGGAATTAGCTGGTTTTGGTCAGAAAAGTGTAAAGGAGGCACTAATAAAGTCTATAACGCATGTCAAAACAAAAATTCGTGCACCGTTTATGCAAACAATAGTTGGATGGGTGGCGATCCATGCAGGGGCACACCAAAATATTATTACGTCAAATTTAGATGTTATGGATAAATCCATGCCACATGAAATATGATATAATATATTATCTACTATAGAATGTAGTGTTATTATTTATATTATTTTCGATTTTTTGTAAAATTGTTTGAGCATGATGAAATATATTTCGCTTACTTTGGTAGGCAATTAAAGAAACTTTCTTTAGTTCCCAGTCCTTTAAAGATGACGTGGAAAGATTACAAAGCATGCATGGTGATATTAAGTTGGAAATAAAAAAGTACACCTTCCATAATCCTCTGGATAATCTTTTTGATTAAAAATTCAACAAAGTGTTCCTTTCGTTCGATATCCCCATCCCAGTAGGCACGGACGTTGTTTTGACGTCCAGACAACGTTGTTTCAACGTAGTCAGAACGTTATTTTGACGTTAAAACAAAGTTGGAATAACGTTGTATGTCTGTTTGGATCATGTTACTAGAATTGAAATTTGACTGATAGCTTTACTTTTTTGTCATCTTGAAAAACCCAGCAGACACACAACATTATTCAAACATTGTTTGGACGTTGAAACAACGTTCCGTGTCTGTTGGGCAGTTTTGTGTATTCTAGATAGTCTAGAATGACCCCGCGTGGAAAGTCTTTTGAAAATGAGAAAATAGATTTGTTCATTTTTAAGGTATATTATGTTGTACCTTTACTTTGTCGATTTTGGCATCAAATTGATGTATATTATAAAAAACCCTACTACACATCATAACACTTGAGTTATGCAACTTTAAATGGATGGAATTAAAAAATATATATATTTAATATAATATTGTATATAGGTGATACAGAAGGTAGAAGAGAGTGTTGATTTCCAAATAAGGAATGCGAGCAAAAGCAACAGTCCCCGACAAAAACATTGGAGAAGCTTTTGTATTCGCTACTGGTGTAAGTGACCGTTCCCTAATCAAAAGGATTACTTCAGTAAGTATCTCCTCATCATAAGGATTATCTGATTTAATTAAAATTCCGCAAACTTTTGGCATTCATAACTTACCTATAGTTTTCATGGGGTTTATCAGATTATTTCTTAGCCTGTACCAAACCTATACCAACTCTACAGAAAAAAAGATTTAAGACCAAATGAGAAAATGATGACTCCTGATGGCGCAAAAAGAAATCTAATAAAAACCTTATAAGGCTATAGACGAGTCAACTATAACATTACTAGTACTATAAAGAAAAAAGTCTAGGCTTAAAAGTAGTAGCGGAATCAATTAGAATTAGATTAGGATTGAAAGTCGAAAGAATCTCAGGGGCGGTCACAGTAAGAAGGGTGCAGTATATTTGCAAAGCCAAACCAAATTTTCCTGAGTTTCAGCGTATCGAAATATAATTTCCACAAGGTGTAACAAAACATTTCGTTCTAAAAACTTTTGGTTATATTGTTATTGAACAATAGCAATTGTTATTGAACAATAGCAGTATCAAGTATATATATTCAACCTGATATTGATTTTTGTGGATTTCTAATACAGCGAACAGTAGCATAAAAGGTGCATCAATATTATCCGGTAAGAATAATGAAAATTTCAATAATCACGTAGACGCCACTTCCTTCACTCACTCCGTTCTTCACAATCAGTTACATTTTATTAAACGCCCTCTTGATCCGCCTAAGGGATCAAAACACCCACACGCAGAAAAATACGAAATGACTTGTAATGTTAATGAGATATTGTGAGACATGTTGTGGTTGCGCACTAATGACTTGACAGTGCCCGTGACATAATAATTAGCTCAATTTTGTTATAAAAACACTTGGCCTCACGCCCTAAAAAACTCAGTTTCGTTACTTTATTAAAAGAGTATCTCCAAGGTGTGTCCACTACCCGATATCTACTTCTTTAGTAACTGCATATGGTCCACCTCAAGGCGATTTAGACCACACAAACATGCAAACATCCTATATATTAGCCTGTTACGCGAGAGGAAAGAAAATTGAATGGGGAAGCTTTTAGTTGTTTGATAAGTACTCTAAGGAGAGATATTGAGAAGTATAAACAAACACCCACAGACTAGAAACTACCCTACTTTCGATGGGCTGGTAAAAAGACATGCTATACTAGTAAACTTATAAACCATCAAGGATCAGTTTTTCAGGAGATCATAAGATCAATGCCTCTTTCCTTTCCTAGACTTTTAGCCTTTTCGGCAATACAATCATGGATAAAGGTTTGTGGACTTGTTAATAATCACTTTATTAGCCATCGCTACCAGATATATCATTGTGTGGGAAGTATACCAGTAGACACATGTTACAAACAGCGCTCGGTGTCTGTTGGCTTGGTTCTATATACTAATTAATGGTTTCAAAGTAGTTGACCTACCACCATCAGTCGAAGTTTCAGATGACTTCGGTAAAGATAGAGACTATTTCTGTCGGCCTTGATTGTAGGATAACTGGGGACAGGTAAATAGATTGCCTAGTGCATCTTTGTAGTACTTTTTAAAATAGTATTTTCTAAAGTGGCTAGGAGGTATAAAAAGAGGAAAGCATGTTCTTGAAACTCCATACCACGATACCACTTTAAAGGTTTTCATACTTTAGTTTTAAAGAAATTTTCCATGCAACCTTCTCAAGATCATATTTTCCTCTAAGAAGTTTCTGAGAAGGTTTTTGTTTTTTGTTATCAGGTTAGGAAGGATCAGTTAATAATAAGCTATCTGATGCACCTACACACAAGGGAGTAACCATTACCTCATTACCTTACTATCAACCTTAAAATTAAGTGTAGAGACAACGCTGAAATCTCAATCCCTCCTCAGATTGAAAGATGTATGATCCTTTAAGATACCCACTATCAAGCAGGGCATAATTAGTATTAATAATTTGTGAGACGTTATAATTACAAATAGTTAAAGAGATCGTAATGAGCATTTCCTTGAATTCTAGTAATGCGTGGATCATGCAAAGATTTTGACCTTAGGCTGCTACTATGACTCGTAGATTGTTGTCAAAGAAATAATCAGATAAAAATGAAATTTGGTCTAATAGGCCCTATGGTGTACTGAGTAACCTCCTGGTTATTTATACACCTAAAACACGTCTCAGGGAGTTACAATCAGATATCTCATATCTAATGGCACAGAATCAGATATTTACACTTCTTCCCCCTCTCCCCTCTATTCAATGTTGTACCGGTTCAAATTTCACAGCAGCGACACTCCGTCACATGCACAACATTGAGAGGGGAGGGGGAAAGTCTTTACAAGGAAAAGTGCGCCATAATATTCTGACAGTTAGTTGGGAGTTAGTTGTCTGTCATTAATCGGAATCTTCATAAACATGGAACACGAAACAGTAGAAAGCATAACTTTGTATTTAAATTATTTTTCAGAAACAATGGTTGTTCTAACCTTGCCTTCAAATTCGGACCCTTACTGTGTAGAATCTCATATCCATCCGCCAAATCAAAACCCAACACCACACTCATGTTGGACCGTAAGATCAGCACTCCCTCGGAGCTTTTCAAAAAATTTCCAAAAAAGACATTGAAAATACCAGATATTCCTCAACTTTAGAATTTTTGAATAAAAATTACTTCAGCAAATTAAAAGCAAAGTTGACGATGAGATTCCTAAAACTTTCAGTTTCAGTTCAATCCATAGAAGCCGATTTTATAAAAATTAAAGAGAAAAACTGTCCGGGTGTATGGTATATGCACACAGTTAAAAAAAAGATTGAAACACTTAATTTCATTAGAGTAAATAATTTCTTAAAACTGCACTGTTTTAAATGTCATCATCAGAAATAAGTAAAAAAATTCACGAATTTACAAAAGCCGGAAAATATAAAACAGATAAAATTTGCTATGAATTTTATATGTACAATAAATATTTTAAAATAAGAGTATATAAGAATAATTCGAAATATCTAGAATTTTAGTTCAGAGATGATAAAGTAAAATATATTTTTGTAGGATCTTTTCGATCTCTGGCTCCGGTCAGGAAAATTGTAATATTCCGGTTGCATGTTGAGGAGTTGTAACTGAGGTGTTTAACAAGCACTTTGTCATCAGACTAATTTTGATAACGAATTATAGATGCCTCTCACAAAAGGGTCCAATATGAGCCCAATTTACACTAAAGATTAAAGTTAATTAATTCGTGATTTCTAATCTAATTTTCTTGAACTCAAATGGAATCAATAATTCTATTCAATTAGTAGTCATCAGAGAAATTGGACCTACAGCTATGAATTTATGATTATCATCAATCTTACTATATGCTCTGGCATCCTGAAAAATTTCTTAAAATTGTTAAAACTTGTTAAAACTTGTAACGTCAAGTTATGAATTTATACTCAACAGCTTGAATTAAATGATCTAGATTTGCCGTTTCAACAAATTTCAGAACCTTTAAAAATTGTTTCTTTTAATTGAAATAGACTTGGAAAGCTATAAATGATTGTTATTTCCATTAAAAAATGTTCTGTCAATGTCGATGTCGTTGATATTATTTTATCGAATTTATTTTACTTTCATCATTCACAAGTATGGCCAAATTCAAGTCCATGCATTTAAAATTAAAAGTTCATTTGAGACATTCAAAATGCACAAGAAATGTCCAGGGTTATTGATTTCAATTGATACTTCACGGTGAAGGTAATTATTCTTCCACTCTACGTTGATTTGTTCCGCTGTTGTCGATGTCTCAGTACATTTATGTTCAGCTTCCAAAAACGGCCAGCGAGTCGTTCAATTAGTTTCTTTTTTTGTATTGAACTTGTCGTGTTAAATTTATTTGGTTTATAGACTTTCTTGCCGACAATTTTTAAAGAATTCTTTGGTTGTGGAGGACACTTCTGGCTGATCGGGTCGGCTCCTCGTTCGCACTCACGACCGGGTCCAGGTCGTGGGGTCGTGAAGGTCGGTGAACTTGTGACGCGTGGTAGTGTCTGTTTTCCGAGAACTTTCAACCCAGGAGGTAATGTTCCTTTCTGCCTTTGAAACATTTGCTGAGGTAATGCTTTTTGGCTTGAAATGTGAATCTGAAATGAAATTAAACATCGTCAATAATAATGGGGGCATAATACATAATTCAACAACAATGCATCGTATGAAATCCAAACAAAGAAACTACATTTTTCTTACAGGTTCAGGTCAAATCCTCGATAGCCTAAAATTTACATGAATGAAATGAGTTCACTTGCACGCTTTTTTTTATAAGAATGGTGTAAATCCATTTCATCATGGATATTCTTAACTTTTTGGTCGAAATCATCATATAATAT
>JAUJPO010055582.1:0-14280 GCA_032270745.1 Tiaropsis multicirrata
TTTAAATATCAAAAACCATCTTATCGCTTTAAAATATATTTTAGTAGCCATTTCTGGGCTGAATGAGCTCTGCGCTTTGGGCATTCTCAACTATGGCTCCAAAAAAACCCTTGTATACATACCTAGCTGGATAATATGCGTTATAAGTATAAGTCTCCATTATTATTATTGGTATCATGCCCATTTGAAGGAAGTTTTCTGCTAGCTTACTTTTTATAGTTAAATTCTTTTAAATAAAAAAAAAGCTTTTAGGTAATAATTTATAGAAATAATTTATAGGCTAGTAGTTTTTAGCTGATTTCAGAGGTTAAAAATGTTTTGGATTTTATTTTTAAAGAGTGATAGAAGGCAACACATTGCATTAGCTATATGGTTCGTTGTAGCGCAAATTTTAGGGAAATATTTAGTCGCATTTTTGTGAATCTTGTTTACATAAAGATCAAACTTCAAAAGCTTCCTTAAAGCTTGTAGCATGGGAGAAAGACAAAGAATTTGGTACCATTTGAAAGGTCTTTTTATATTCTTTCTAAAAGCATTCAGTTTATATGCCTTAAAATGAAGTGGTTTTGAACTATAGCCAAATGACTGGGGTCCGATAAAACTACCTCTTCAGGACGCAAATACGCGTCCTATGGCGTCTAAGGGTTAAGATCCAGAACCATAATAAAGAATAGAGTTTTTTTTCAAATTAACCTTTATGCAAGATGTAAAGCTGTAAAATTAAGCCGTCTTTTAAAACTGCTGACTGAAAAAACAAACTTCAATCATTAATGACTTTTATGTTGTTGGCGTACACATTCCCAGTAGACACGGAACGTCGTATCAACGTCCAAACAACGTCGTATCAACGTCAGACCATTATTTGGACGTTGAAACAATGTTGTGTTCCTGCTGGGTCATCTCGCTTACCTCTGAATCTAGAATTCAAATTTGCATTATCACTACCATCGTAGTAATATAGCTGTCTTTCTTTTGTTAAGTAAACGAGCTCAGGTTCTAGGTTAAGGTAGTGACATTTCACTTCAAACGTGTGTCCCAATCTTTCCGTTGTTTTACTGACGAATACAGAAGCCGCTACGGAAAAGAAATAAAAAATATAAAAATTTAACAGTCTGGTTGATTGAAACAAAAGAATTAAAAATGAGATACCAGTATCAGTAAAGAGAGATTTTTTTACACGTGATTTTTAGAGTTAAGACCACTAGGCTCTAAATATTCCGGAGGGCGTTATGGAATTCTTTTTACCTAGCAAAAAGCTAGGGATTTTTCAGGAGAGGTATCTCTTACAGGGTCCACTCTTCGACCTCCGGGCGGCACGTCACCATCGGTCGTCAAGGTCAGTGTCCCCCACCCCATCCAGGCTTAGGAGGAGGGGCGTCATATCGTAATCAAAAGAAGTGATTTTGGAAAAAGAATCGTTTGAAAATCTCATATTCCGATGGATTGAGAAAATAACAAGAAAAACAACTTACGTTTTAAATCCACATTCCATTGAGACAACAAACTTCCAGTCGTCCGTGAGAAACAGTTATATAATCCATTTAGCGTAGCGGTTATGTTATGAAGTTGCAATTCGTTTAATGATTTGGTTTTATACATGGATGCAACATCTCGCATCACAAGATCGGAATCTAATACCAGGATTTGGTCATTAATAGTCCACAAAATTCCTTGCGTTGGGCTTGGGTTTCGGCAATAGATGGAATCGAAAATACGGAAATCGATTAATGCTTTGTCCACTAAAAAAACAATAATATAAAACAAGACTATATTTTGGACGTGCCGTAATAAGCCCGAGACGTATTTCAACCTCCTTCGGACTTTGAGAACCCTTTTTGCGTCCTAAAAATACGTCACCACTGTGGCCGAAGATGTGCATATTGTTTTTATCAAGGTCTTTAATAAAAACAAACCAAATGATGAAAATGGGATTTTCCAGAAAATGTCCGCATCCCTTTTGTTGAGGATATCCAGGGGGTCCGAAATTTCAATATCTTAGGATATCCTGGGGGTAAGAATCTGAAGACCAAGGATATCGAGGGAGTGGGAGCTCAAAATTTTCAATATCCTAGAATATCCAGGGAGGTAAGAATTTGAGGACCGAGGATATCCAGGATGTTCGAAATTTTCGGTACGGATATCCATAAGTGATGAAAATCATCGATAAAGTTCGCCCTGGGTTTGGGTACATAGTACACTTACCGTTGACACTTGGTGTTCTGTAATCACTAGTTTTCACCAAAGCTCCACCATTAGGTTTCACATAACATTCATAAATACCACGGTTGTCAACTCCTATGTTACTAATGACCAATTCTGTGCATCCAGCAACTGTGGCAAAGAAAAAAGAAATGTAAATTAGTTGTTTGATTTTATTGTACCACCAGGTATGCCGAAAAAAATGCCACTATTTTTCAAACTTTGACGTACGCTTTTATAACCGTTGAAACAATCTCAAATTTTGCAGAGGTTTAGCATAATCGAATTCCAACTGTCTCTCGAAGTTTCTGATTCTCGAACTGAACAAAGAAGAAGTTATGTCATTTTTTGTGGAGTTATCAATTTTTCCAATGTTCATAGAGAAGTTAAACTGTATGGTCAAAAAAGACGTAAATGTTTTGCAAACAAGTAACCTATTTGAAAATAAGCATCTTAAGACAAGCAAGTTTTATAAGCCAGTATTTACTAATAAACACCTCTTTTGCGAGTCTTTTGCTGGTGGTATGAAGATACCTATGCCTTAGTCTTTATGTGGTATAAAATAAAGATCGAAAGATTCAGCGGGGGTCACAAAAACTTCATACTTTTTCACTGGGGATCTATTACAAATGATTGGAAATGATCATTTTTTAATATCTTGATAATTCACCTGAGAAGATATTATTTCTATTTTCGGCCGATTTTTTATGTCTTTTCCAGTGGGGGTTAGGGGGTCCCAGCACCGGGTCTGTGATATAATTATATACGAGATGAGTGTATAAAGTAATCAAAAATCGAAATCGAAATAAACTTAAACATCAACTTTGATTAGGCAAGAAACCAATTTTGGGATCTTGCTAAGAATAAAGACTATTGAGCGGAGAAAAGGTCATAAAATGGATGGCTAATGAATGATATATTACACAACAGGGGTTGATTCACTGCAGAGGATGAAAGGTTTGAGCCAACAGTTCAGGCATGGTTCAGTATAACTACACGCAAAATTAGAATTATATCTCATCAATAAATCGCTATTACGTTAATATCGGACAATATTTTAGTCACCTCAAAATTTTTAAGTCGCTTTTGTCCCCGGTTAAAACCAAGTTTTTAGTAGGACAAAATATTTAATTCCTTTTTTTCCGTCTAAATTTTGTCCGAGAGGGTATCCACGGTTCGAGATTTGCTTTCAGATATGGAGAAAAAAAGACAAAAAGAAAACTTACCAAATCGACAATGTATCGGTTGCGTTGAGAATTGAGAATTTTCCGGAATTTCAATTTGTTTTCGTAAATTATAAAATTGATACTTCCTGTTGTTCTTATCATTTTCGAAGGTCTGGTCAGAGTGCATGATCAAGAAATGGTTTTCCCCTTCTGCACTTTTCTTGAAATTCCAATATACGTATTCGGGTTTACCCTGGATGCTTCCGTATTTACACTTCAAACTTAATTTCATTTCCTTTTCGTTGAAGTGCGCATCGATTTCAAACGGATTCTGGTCTGTAAAAAAAGATGAAAGCCCAGGAATTTTTAGATAACACATTGTTCTAAAATTTAGTACAATATTATATGGTATTAACACATTGACATTATTTTATCGTGGCTTTTGAGAGCATACTCTCTGGTTAGAAACGCAATATCTATTTCAGCATTTGCTCAAAAATGACGTCAGACCGATCCAATAAAACCTTTGAACACGAAGTTGCCATATAAACTTGCAGGAATGTGTATAGTTGAGTAGGTCAAATAAAAATATTGTCAGAAGATAACCTTAACTGCAGTGTAATGCATTAACAATATAGTTAACACTAGAACTAATTCAAAAATTAACTTTTCGTTGATTTATTTGTGTGGTCGTTTCTTTTAGTGATCACAATTATTATGACCTCTACTACTACTACTTGATCATATTGGAGTTTTTGGTTTTGTTTGTATAATAATAGGTTTTCCAGAAAAAATAATTCGTACCCCCGCTGTTGAGGTTATAGGGGGGTTCAAAATTTACAATATCTAATGATATCCAGCGGGTTAGAAAAATCGACATCCTCAACAGACGGGGGATAGATGATTTTATCGTTCGTTAAATATTTGTAAATCAGGAAAATTTAGTTTCACTGAGTTTGTGAGCCGTACAAGGCTGCTCGGCGATAGAGTTTGGAACAAACTTATTCTTCGCGTGGTCGCAAAATTTCTTCGAAAAAAGATTTTGTCTTAGACGGTAACATTGTCTACAGGGGGAAGCATCTTTCCTTGAGAAGCCAAATCTCTATAATTACTTACCATCTTGGAATTGAGTGATTTTTAACTCTTTGCTTACATAAACAACCCGATAAGAAACCGGTTTTACATCCACATCATCCGGTTGTACCGGTGTTTTGATCAGGAAAACACTACAGCGGAAATCACCGTTCGTTTTAGATGAGATAGGCCCGGTGTAATCCAAACGGAACAAATCTGAACGATTGGATGGGACAGCTGAAAAGTAAGAATAATATTTACCGTAGAAAGATCGGTCAATATTTCTGGCAAGCCCAGCAAGCACACGACGTTATTCCAACATTTGTTTCAAAGTCCAAATACCGTTCTGACGTTGAAACAACATTGTTTGGACGTTAGACCAACGTTTCGTATCTGCTGGGGTTTTGGCGAGTCAAATCATATCGAACCATGGCAGTGGTACAGGATCTTGTTCTTGCCGCATATGAAATTGAAACTTTTTTTTCATAACTTTCATCCATAGTTCATTTTTTAAAGAATCATAAATCTAATTTACTTCCAAGTTACCCAGCAAACACAGTAAACACGTTATTTCAACGTCAGAACGTTAATTTGGACTTAAAAACAGTTTTGAAATAACATTTTGAACGTCGTTTCAACGTCCAAACAACGTTGCTTCAACGTCAGAACGTTATTAAGCCGTCAAGACAATGCCGGAATAACGTTATGCGCCTGCTGCTGATAAATGGATGGATATTCGAGAAGGATATAGCGTACCTTCATAATTTGCTAAACCCCAATTTTCTCCCTGACGATTCGTGATGAAAGTCAATTGGTTGTTCTTCAACCAATATATTTTACTGCTCTGGTTGTATGAAGGGTTATCATACGAGCAAGTCAAATGGAGGTGTTTGGTGACTTGGTCATATTCATAGGTTACCCCAATATCGTTGACTTGACTCCAGAGTTGTTCCCCTTCAGGTCCGACATCCTCTGGATCGTCATATTTGATATCTTTAACGTGTATTCCCGCCTGATAAACGTAATCGCCTATGAAAAAGACAGATAGGTTTCCATAGTAGAGTCTCTTAAACGAGTTTGGAGAATAAAACATCGAGACAAACTGGTTGTCTCTTTTATTCAAGCGATTTTTAGAGACTCTTGAGCTAAAAGAACGATATGGTCTCAAATTGGAATGTGAATTATAGGAATAATGTACATATGACAAATACTATTTCATTCAGAAATAATTAACTACTCAATACAACCCGTTTACATGGGTTTGATTTCAGACCGCGGGTCAAGAGTTGATATGATAAAATCTAATCTTAGATCGGCCAATTTGACCGCACGTGCCTTTTGAAATTCATGTAAATTAAATGGTTCTTAATCCCAAAAGTATCCGTAATCAACGTGTTTTCTTTTTTTAGTAACTTCTAACTTCTAAATTATCCAATTGATACATATCTATGGTGGCCCATCGTTACCCTTTGTGATAACGATGGGTCACCGTACATATCTCTAAGGTAACTTTATTAGTGATTGAAAAGTTTTATCTCATCTAGAACAATCAAGAGAAGATTATGGAAAATTCAAAAGCACCGTTTTTGGTTTCTGGTGAAAATTCCTGTTAGAAAAGATTACATCATGATTATATACTTTTTTTAAGTCGCACGACGTTAAGTCGTAACGTCATTAACGTCCAATAGAATAGCTTTATTCATACCTCTAAGCCAATGGTGATCTAGATCATAAAGAGTGATCACCCGATTATTATATTCATACCTTTGACGGCAAAACATTCATAAAAACCGAAATCGTATTCAGAATAATAAACGACAGTCAAAATGTGGGCGTTCTTTGTCTGGTTGCCTGAAAAACAACAAACTTAAATATTGATTATACTTTTTTTTACTGCGAAACACGTGCTTTTCTAGAGTGTTTCCGTATAAAAAATTACCTCATGGATATCATGAACACACATTCTTTTTGAGACCAAAAATTAGTTTGAGCATGCCTATTGTAGCTCGTATTGTCAATGCTCGTTAGGAGCACCCTGTCTCTGTGCCTCAGTGGGTACCATAAAAGGTCAATGGGTGAGAGTCAAAACTTTTTTTTGAACCACACTAGGTAGCATCAGCTGGCAATGTTTTTTCTAGTGGTGGTTCTTTGTATTTCTTTATATAACTACTGCGACGGTGGCTGAGTGGTTTGAGTGTTCGCCTCCCGTTCGCAAGGTAGGGGGTGGGGGGGGGGGGGTTAAACCCCCAGTCGGGTCAGACCAAAAACTTGAAAACTGGCGCTCGCTGCTGTCCTGCTTGGCACTCTGCATTAAGGGATTAGAGCGAGAGTAAAGCAGATAAATCCAGGGAAAGGAGTGACGCCCCCCCCCCTACCTTCGGGTAGATAGCTATCGAAAAGGGAGCCTTCGGGTCGCTCTCGACTGCGGTCGCAAACTTACTTATATAACTACTGGGGTGGAAGGTAACATCCGACTTTGTACTGGGGTGGTCATTTTCACAACTTGGTTTCTAGTGGGCTGGGTCCCAGTGGGTCACAGAGACGGGGGTGTTTAAGAAAATTCGTCCTTGCTAAAAAATTGAGCACATACTAGTAAGGTTTTTAAGAAGTAATTTACGCAAAGAAAACACCCAGTGTTTAACAAAGCATTCTTTGTCACGGAAAGTCATGTGATATACTTTTCAACCAATAAAATATAACTCATTAATCGTTAGTAAGTGTTCTGCCCCCACCCCCCAACTGTGACGTCATGCCGTGGCAAAAAAGTGAGAGAGATCTCACCTTCGTAAAGATAATTAAAAGAGGATTTGACATTAACTCCTTCGATATGAAATATAGATAATCCATTTTCCCATCTCCAGTAAACAAGGTCGGGTGCAAAGTCGTGGTTACATCGCAATTGAAATTTGCGCCCTGCTAGACCTCCACGAACGATGGTGATATTCACTCTGTTTGGAACGTGTCGTATTCCTTGACAATTGAAATGATGAAATGAAAAGAAGTAAGAAATGGCGTGTATTCTATAACTCAAATAGACTTTTCCAGAAAAAATCCACTGCTATAAGATATCCAGGAGGATTCGAAATTTCCAACACGAATACCCAGGGGAGGGCTAGTGTTAATAAAAATGGAAATACTCAACAGAACGGACAAGTGAAATGAAACGAAAAACGTAGTAAAATGGTTTGTGTTCTATAATTCAAAATATTACTTTTTGTTGTTCACAAACTAGTACATACCACCAGGTAGACAAAATTATTTCAACGGTCAAATAATGTTCTGGCGTTAAAACAACGCTTCAGTGCCTGGCTGGAACTTCTTCATGTTTACTTGGCTTTTTATGGCTCAAAACTATTGACGTAAAAAAAGGCCACAACTCGTAGTTTCGGGTGCCGGTTAAATTGATATCACCTTTACGTTATTTCAACGTCTTTTCAACATCCGAAAACGCCCCGACGTTAGAACAACACTGTTGCGGCGTTCAAACAACGACCCGTGTCTGCTGGGAAACCATGTGGACTCGTTTGTTTTTAAACATCTTTTTTCTTATCTTACACAGAATCCTTGACAAGCAGACTGTAACACAGCCTCGCAGCAGTCCGTTTTCTCATGATCATTTAAACTCACAAACTCACACACGGTAAGATGCTAGAATCAGTTTGTTGGTGTGGGTTTAGTACAGGCTAATTGCTGGCGGGAAGTAAAAATACTTCAATGATAAAAAAAAACTTACGATTGGTCGATTTGAATGATTCAAGAGCTGAAAAATGAAAGATAAAAACCACCATTATGGCAATAGTTTTATTTTGATGGTTAGCTTTAAAGTGTGTACATGTTCTGTTAAAGTTTAGTTATATTTTAAGTATTAGTTATATTTTAAGTATTAGTTTTTTAGATATTGCAGTTTTAATTTTTATAACGATATCACGGTGACGTCACAAAACAGGTGTTTTGCTTATTATTCAAAGCTGGTCAAAATTTGTATTCATATTCTACATTCAAATACACTCCTTTTGGTATACAAATGACCATGGTAGGATGTAAGGTGCGTTTGCCAAAGGTTACGGTAAATTCTGTACAATTCTGGACATGCCCCAACTTACCCGAGCAGACCATGGACTAAATCAAGCCCCAATTTAGTTAGAGGGCACCCTAGATAATTCAATTTATTTTCCAACTTTAAAACAACCTTACTACAACAACTCTCATAGGGGGGCCCCCTCATAGGACCAAAAAAAAGCGGACCTACTTAGCGGTTGTTCTACTTATTTGAAGTGTTTTATTTATACCAAAAGTGCACACCAGGAAATGTTTTTGAGTTGGTGGGCGTACACCGAGCGTGTTTGTGGATGCATACCTAACTATCGCGAGAACAACAAACTGTTTAAGTAAAAAAAAACAGGATAGCAAATTACTCACTGTTGAAATACACTAATCGCCTTAGTTGTCTTTTACCATCAAAGCACCTGTAAACACCCTTCTGGTTCTCGTCAATACGGTGAATAAACAGCGACGTGTTGTCACTGGAATAAGTGTTATCTCGGAACACCGGGTCACCGCCGAACGCCGCCACTAGCGCCTCCTCTTTTATCCAAAGGACGGGAAGATATTCTGCGTCGCATGTAAATTTGATGGCTGCAGAAGCCACGTGTGTCACATCGTCTATTGAGAAATAGTAATACATTAAATGCCCACAAAAGTCATCTTGATTGAACTCAAACCCAAACCCATGTCCAGATTTGCTGGTTGATTACAAAAGCATATCAATCATGAGTTGCATTCAGCAAAAGAAATTTTCGCGAAATATATTTTTGCGAGAAGAAATAAATCACAAACAGGCAATTCGAGAAAATTTCTTCCTAAAAGCTCCGTGTAAAATACTTATTTCAGGAAAATTTCTTTATTCTCGCAAAAGTCCTTCCCTTAAGGTAGAGCAGAAATTTAATTTAAGCACACCAAGCCTGGACATGTATGGAGTCCCCAGACCCTTTGTCAAGACAAAAGATTACTCTAAGGATCCGAATAATAGGGGGGTCCTAATAAAAGGGGGTCCTAATAAAAGGGGTCCAAATAAAAGGGGGTCCAAACAAGGGGGGTCCGAAAAAATTTCGTAAAAGAATAAGCAGAAGGGGAGGCGTTTATTCGGGTCCTTAGAGTAGGATCCTAAAAGAAGGCTTACTTACATTTAGCGATACGTAGATCAAAGGGTTGACTTTGAAATGTTTTGTGAGAGTCTATGTTAAACATTAAACAGGTGTACGTTTGTATGGTATCGATCTCATCAACGTGTAGGATAGTAAACGAATCAATACTGTTACTTTCTATGAAAGAAGAAGAAAAGATAGCAAGGTTATTTCAGATTAAATCAATTAAATCAGAGTGCATGGTATTTTATAAAGCTCTCATATGTTGATTTAGCTTTTCCAGAAAAAATCCGGACTGTTGAGAATTTCTTAACACCAGCTCCCTGAATGTCCATCCTAAACATTTCGAACCCCCTGGATATCCTTGGTCTTCATATTCTTGCCTCCTGATAGCCTAGGATATTGAAAATTTCAAACCCCCTGGATATCCTATATCCTCAACCAACAGTGGGGGGTATGGAATTTTTCTAGAAAAGCCCATTATCAGGCATTTGTTTTCTGGAAATAATACCTCAAAAGTGAATCATTATTAGCTAGAACTTATAGGGTCAAAATCACTGATCTCTAAGTTAAGGACACAAAGTAAAAATAGTGAGAAACCCGATCAAGATAGAGATTAATGACTAAAATAGAAAATTTCGCCTTTATGTCAGTTACAAATCATGATTTTGCTTCCTCTTAATGTCATTTTGTGGCCCTAGATTTCAAATGTTGAGACTCGTGGACCTTTATTAATGGAACATAAAAGAATGCTGGAGGTTGACCTCTTGTACGGGGGCTCTTAGGTAAAATTTGATACAAGGACGTGTCTACGGCCAGGGTAATCTTCTTTTAAGTCTCTGACAGGATTTGCTCTGACAGAGGGTCCCAAAATCGTTTTTTTTATAATTAGCAGTTTTGTTCCAAAAATTATAGACAGTTTTCCTCGTAGGCTATGACAGGTTTCTAGTCTATGACAGGTTTCAAAAACCAGGCAAATTTGCAAAAAAACTTGTCAATACTTATAGTCTTTGACACAGGGTCCACTTTTCGAAGGATAAATTTCGCCCATGGCTATTTAGAGGTTTAAAGATTTGGTGAAAAGATTTTTTTTTGAAAGACATTTTTCACTTTGTAATTAATTTTGGCATTTGTATGAAAAAGATGAAATATTAACACCTTACCATAGTGCCCAGTCTCAGTCCAAGTATAATTGTTGTCACTGGATTTCATCGACACCAATTGTTCACCGAAAAACCAATAAAAAGCGACGTTACTTTGTTTCAGCGGTGCTTCACACGTTAACGTCAAATTGTCTGCAGGTTGGACCACATGAGATCCAGTGATGGTTAAAGTCTCAAGCAATTCTATAGAGGAAAATATTTTTTTAACAGATCGAAAATGACCTTTTATCCGAATTCAAGAATCAGATGTCCTGACCTTATGGTCCGAAGGGGATTTACTGCTGGGATTCTTAAAAGGGACCCTATAACGTGGGATAAATTTTGGCGATTTTTTTGCCAAATATCGTGAAAGAAATGAATCCCTCAATGGGATTTTTCTCAAATTTTCCAGGGATTCATTTTCCATTTTTGTGTTTTTGCGACCCTACCAGGGATTCACGGACGCCAAAAAACCACCTTATTTTGCCTCTAAGTACCCCTCCCCCGGTTTCCTCAATTTAAGAATTTTCCTTACTTTAAAATTTAAAACCAAAAAGAACACATAGCTACAATTTTGGACATAATATATTGGCAAAACCTCTTTTATGCTTCTTTAACCAAAAAACCTCGAATATCGGATCCCTTAACCTCCAGTTCAATGTTAGAGAATAATTGTGACAATAATACATAGCAGATTTTTTGATCACTCAACATCGAACTGGGGGTCAGGGGGAGGAAATCTAGATAATAAAAATATCAAATGCGGTCTTATAAAGAGCATTGATAGGATCGAGGCGAATCGAGAGGATCGAGGAACTAACAAAATTGCAAACCTTCATCTTCTGACTTTCTGGTTTTTCCATCAGTTGTGGTGTTTTGTGGTAACGCGGTTAGATTAAATGCTAAAACAAAAATAATAACATTCCCCATAAAATAGATCTTCAATCTTCAATGACGGACAAAAGGTTGCAGACTTTTTTTTTAAATAGCAGACAACTACAGAGACACAGAATAACTGTCCTCTTAACGCTGCCCGATACTTTTGAAAATGTTGGCATCTGGTAGCAACAGCTGACCTTATTTTTAGGGTGCAGACCCTGTTGTAGAGACACTAAAGCATGTTCGCTGAGAACATTTGTACGTCAGAGAGCTTAAAGAAGGTCTAAAAATGTTTTTTTTACAACAGGTGACAACAAGGACTTTCCAGGGCTAGTTACCACTCTGGTTTTTAAAATTACCGAAATCCATTTTAGTAATGATAAGTATTTTTTGCAGAAAAGATATACATATTCCCACTGTTGAGGATGTCGATTTTGATTTTTCTTAACACCAACCCCCCTGGATGTCCGTGCCGAAAATTTTGAATCCCCCTGGATATCCTTGGTCCTCAAATTCTTACCCCCTGGATATTGAAAATTTTGAAGCCCCACCCGCTGAATTTCTTTGGTCTTCAGATTCACCCTGGATATCCTATATCCTCAACAGGGGGATACGGACTTTTTCTGCAAAAGCCCAATGCATCCTTACAATAGGTGACACCGAATGCTTGATGACGGTCACCAGAATAACAATCATAAGTCCCATTGAAACTTGAATCAGTATTTAAAACATATGTGGTCACGTTCTCTATGTATCCAGTGTTCACTTCAAGGTTACGTTCACCGATGTGTAAGGGATGTCTGTTCTTGAACCAAAACACTGGTTGACCAGGAAGAACCAGTAATGTACATTGCAGTGAATGTGAAGAGGTGTCATTGATGTTTTGAATAGGTAACAGGACTGGACGACTGGCTAGAATATGATAGAAAAAGGGCGTGATACAGTCAACTACCGTATTTCCTCTATTTAGCGCCTCCCTCTAAAAAGCACTGCCCTCTAAAAAGCGCCGGACCTAAAATTTGAAATTTGAAAAGAGCGCCTCCCTCTAATGAGCGCCGCCCTCTAAAGAGCGCTGCACCTCGGAAAGCGGCGCTTTTAAGAAAGAAATTAAAAAAACAGACCAGTATGTGTTTTATTTGAATTTGAATAGTTTTTTTGTTACTAAAATCTTCCAAATCTAATTCTAAGAACGTCAAGAACTTAAGTGTGGTATGTTTTGTGGGTTGAACCCTACATAATTTTGAGAAAAATGCTTGTTTCTTTGATTTCTCAGGCCTTAATAAACTAGTAGGAAATTAAAAATTTGAAAAGAACGCCTCCCTCTAATAAGCGCCGCACCTAAAATCTCGAAAATTTAAAGAGCGCCGCGGCGCTTATTTGAAGAAATACGATATCTATTTATTGGACACCATTGAAGTTGTCCTTTTATTAGAAGTGCTAGGTTATTTAGGTTACCATTCTATTTAATATGCTTATAGAGACTATGGCTAATACATCATGGTATTTAAAGAGTATTTGGGAACACATGGTACGCTTTTAGTAACCTTGATAAAGTCTATTAAACGACTTTGGAGAACAACCATCGAGATAAAAATCTACCTCTTCTTTTTAAGCGATTACTAGAGGTTTTTGTAATAAAGACCAACGTAGTCTGAACAATTGGAAGATGTATTATATGTACGATCGGGAACTGGGATATCTGTGACTGAGTGCCGTAACAGATATTTAGAAGCTTTGACCCAGCAGACAAGCAAACGTTAATTCAACATTGTTTCAACGTCCAAATAACGTTCTGACGTTGAAACGACGCTTTGTGGACGTTATTTAGACGTTATGTGTCTGCACTGTTATAATTACCTGGTTTTGACGATTTGATGACAACTTCGGGGGATTGTGTAGTATGGAATTCATATTGAACACGACATCTGTATCTACCCAAATCTTTTGTCGTTGTGTTATCCAAGTGAAGTAAATAACTGGATTCAAGCACTGTCAAAATAAAGAAAGTGTCTTTCACTTCCTAACAAAGCATGAATGTTGATAATGAAAGAAGACATTTTCGTGCGGATGATGAATGGCTATTTTTTGGCTCTAGTGTCACCGATATACGCCGTTGGCCAGTGTGAATTTCAAGAAGATTTAAATATTTTTCATGAAGTTATGAACGAAAACGATCAATTTATGAACTTTATAGTTTTTCGTTTGTTGCACCGCTGGCACTTTGATTTTTCAAACTGTGAATTTGAAAAAGATTCCAATATTTTTCATGAAGTGACTTAAAAGTCTTCTATACAGTTTTTTGAGAGCTTACGAGTGATATAAATGGTTACAGGCAAAAATAATTTAAAAATTTGATAAAAAAAACTACCCTTAGGGTTTTGCCTGGGGAAGATAAACAATGACCGAAAAAGGATGACCCCATGCTCGGATTTCAGGCGATTATTTTAGGGATAATGGATGTATAACGAAGGTCCGGAGAAAGTTTCAGCTTTACGTTTTCTTTCCACCAAACAGCTTGCTTTTATCTACCACGATCGCACTATTTGTTTATATTTAGCCAACGAACAATTATATACTTCTACAATTATAGTCGAAATATATTCGCTTATTTCCTCGTTTTTCGAAATTTGAAGTTCGGGCGAGAAAGTCGAATTTGGGCTATCTCTTAAATGTAAT
>JAUJPO010055593.1:0-14279 GCA_032270745.1 Tiaropsis multicirrata
CCAAAAAAAGTTGTATACAAAGCTTGTGTATTACTCCTTTTAAAAATTCTCAGATATCGGCAAATTTAATTGCCCGCTCTTATGGTGATTGAGGAACAATCAATATAATTGTTGTTCCTATCCTCTTCTCCGCTTAGCATGATGTTTGTGTCCTAAAAAGCAAATGATTATAAAACCAAAACAGTAACAACTTATTGTAAAGCAACTACCGGGTGTTTCAGAAAAAACAAAATAAGTTGGATTAAAATTGTGAAAAAAACCAGAAAACCCAAACAATTCACTCTTGGAAAGGAGAAAGGCTAAAATTTTAAGCTATCATACTTAAAAATTTGCATTATTCGTAAGTAATGAAGGAAAAACAATGAAAGAGTTTTTCAAAAAAAGATTATTTTGTCCTTCTCAACGATGAAGTTTGGATCTATAGCATTGCTAGATTTTTTACAGTTTTAAATGAAAAACTTTTCTCTGAAACACCCAGTATAATTATTTTAATGTTCAGATTTGATCCTACTCAGAAAATTAGCCAAGATAACTTCTTTCATAAGTTAACATCAGCTAACTTGTAGGCAAACTCTTCATGATGGGAAGCAGATTAAAAGATTGTGCCAACTGTAAATCAATTTTTCTTTTCTTTCCTTTTGGCCAAAACATCCAGTTGAATAAACAATTACTTACAGCTGAAGCACCTCCTAAGCTATCAGATAAACTCTCTGATGAAGATGAGTGCAAAGGGACAGGGCTCTAAAAAGCAAAAGCAATTTTGATGAAAAAAAAACAAAATTAGAGAACAGAGTCAAACATGTGCACAGCACTGAATTTCAATAACTCATAAATCATTAAAAAGCCAAATTTGTTAATTTGAGCACAAAATTCTTGAAACACTTATACGCCAAAATTAATTCTTGAATATTCAATTTCTTTCACTTTAGCCTCTATTTATCCTAAAAACACCTTCTTCAGCTAAAATATTTAACAAAAAGGGTCGTTCGCCAAAATTAATTCTCAACGTTGCACCAAAATTGGCAAATGACAAAAATTCTTCTCCTAAGATATATAAGATGAACTCAACCCAAAAATCTCAAGCTGCTCCCATCATTTATCAGTATTTGATCTCCTATACCCCCAGTTATTTAAAAAAATTCACTACCCTTTAAGCGAGTTTTTCTTGGTATTTGTACCATTAGAAAGACATTGGAAGGTGAAAATTCGAACTGTTGGAGAGGCTACTGACTTTTGGTTGTTTTTGTAACCCTTAGAGAACCTTCTGAAGGTGAAAAAACCGACCCTTACCATCTGCACATACCTAGCACCCATTTTTGCACTAAGTACCCTCCCAGACTGGCAGCTTGAGGACATAGGGATAAACATATGCAATGAAGACTTACCAAAGGTATATTTACCAGGTGATGGGAAAAAATCAGATCATCAGAACACAGACAAAGATTGTGTCAAAATACATTGCTAGTCAATTGAAACAAAGATGTGCCACGCTATTCAATTACAATAGAATTGAGTTGCAAAGTATTTGGCAACCAGCCAAATCATAAAACTCTTGTACAAAACTTATTTTCTCTGTGTTAAATCAACAGTCTTCCATCCTAAATACACAAATAAGAAGAAATAATTTACTTACATGTTTTGGAATTATAAACCACAACTTCTTCCTGGTAACATATTGATGTTTCTCCGGAAACATCTCTAACATGTTCCCCTCCACCATGAAATCAAAATCGATGTCTTTCTCAAACCCATATTCTACGACAGAGGAATTTATAGTCAGCATATTTAGTAGAATGACGATTGCAACCAAGCCAATTCCTAATCATTTTCAGGGGGTCAGTGTACAATACACCAGTATGCATAAGTACTTCACGGCAATTTTGGCTTTATGTTACCCGTCCATCCTGGGTTAGGGGCTTTTTTCAAAGTGTTCTGCTTTCAAAAAATGATGGGTGAAATTACATAAGATCCTTTGTCAGAAGCAGCCATTTCCTCGAAATATCTGTTCCCCTTTCTAGGATACAATTAATTTTTGACAACAGGAACAGAAATGAATCTATAGGAGAGACAATAATCCAATTAAAGGTTCTGTATTAGCAGAAGTATTTCCGTCTCGTATTGGGCACATTTTTGAGCATACCTTAAGTGGAGAAATTTTGGCGCAGAATTTAATTTGACACATGGCAAATTTGGAATATTTGGCGCATATTTAACTTGGCACAGTCAGAAAAAAGAATTTGGCGTAGATTTAATTTGCCGCAACGAAAACCAACTGTAGGAAAGAAGACTGAAAAGAGAAAAACCCAGATATTATAACTATTGATTAGATTTTTGTATT
Source organism: Tiaropsis multicirrata (assembly GCA_032270745.1). Classification (NCBI taxonomy): domain Eukaryota; kingdom Metazoa; phylum Cnidaria; class Hydrozoa; order Leptothecata; family Tiaropsidae; genus Tiaropsis; species Tiaropsis multicirrata. The sequence goes on from JAUJPO010055593.1 coordinate 2,339, forward strand.
TTATTTCTTTTGTGGGTAAAATTTAAGGAAAAAGTTTAACATTTTGTCTAAAATCACCCCTTTTTTATTTATTTTTTATATGGAAATATAAAGAACTCTAATTTGTCGCAGATTTAATTTGGCGCAGCCGGAAAAAAATTAAATTTGGCGAAAAAAAACTCTGCGCCAAAATTTCTCCACTTAAGGTAATTCATATTACACCAGATTTAAGTCCTAACGTCATTTTGAAGTTTTGCATTGTCAATTGAATATGGATGGCTCACCTTACACTTTGAGACTTTGAAATGAATAACAGGTGTAAAAGACATTTGATTCTTGGTTTTTAATTCATACGAGAAATTGATTTTCGTGAGTATTCCTATAAAAAGTATTCTTATGATGGAAACTTTTTTGACGAGAAACATACTCGAAATTTATGCAACGAAAATTGTGTTAATTCAGTGTTAAAGAAACTTTTGAATGTTAAACTGGCAGACCAAAGGATCGCAAATAATGAAGATAGATTGGAAAAAAAGAAACAGCTTACTTGAACTGGTTTTGTGGGAAATAAAATCGGAAAATACTAAAAAAAACCGTAATTTATCAAAAAAGTTTGAACAAATGAAATATTCTTTGTCACTAAAGTTGATTTTCCTCACTTTTTTACAGGAATTGCAAGCAACACAAATTTTATTTCCCCAAAATCTGAGTTCCACTAAGCACTAAGGCATATCAAACAGTTTTAATAATAATACTATAAATTTATTCATGTGAGCAGAGACGTGACCCGTCGTTTTAAAAGTTAATTGTTTTCAAAATGGACCAGGTGAGAAATTTTTAAAAGGTTTTTGTAAAATTATATAACTATATTGAAGGTCTGAACGAACTTTTTTCCAATGCTTATAATAATAAGTATTTAATCTAAATGCAGGTCTTATCCGGAAAGAGGGATTCCATGAAACACGCTTTTTTTATAAGAATGGTAATTTTGGTTTCATGAGGGGGGTTTCATGGTGGCTATTTTTTACTTTTTTCTATATTCTAAATAAATACAAAGAAATAATCGGCCTTATAGATAAGTCAGCTGAATCAGCTTTTAGATGTATTTAAGAATAATTTCCAAACAAAAATGTGACAAAATTTAAAATGTGTCATTATTCTTAGGATAAATCTTTCCTAACCTCTAGAGTCAAAAGTCGCAAAAAAACAAAAGTATCCAAAAAAATCTCGCATATAGGTCTGATAAACACGGTGTATATAATTACTCGTATAATTACATTACAATAATACTAACAATTGCTTGTTTCATTTTTTTTTGGAATTCGGTACAAAAATATCCAACAGCTCGTCTATAATGGATCCTGGGTTTTCATTCATATTTTTTCTTTTAAGAGGGTTGCTCGAATTGCTCATAATCAAATTTTTCTCTAGCAAAACTTTTAGTTCCGTCTGAAGTTCACCGATGGTTTTAATTTCTTTCACAATATACGATTCTATTTGCTTTTCGGTTTGTGTTCCTTTCTCGCATGTTTCAATTGGAGCTTTTCCTAATTTGACCTTCTCCATCATTAAAATTTGTTGTTCTTTAATCTCATGTAAGAAAAGCAATACTTTTTCCATAAAAACATCTTTATTATTTTCTCGTTCGTCATCGTAATTGAATTCCGGTCCCTCTGTTTCTGTCTCGGGGATAACCATATCTGCTTCCACCTTTAAAAAAATGATTCAAGATTCAAACAGATTCAAATATAAAAGTATGTAATCCTTCGGAGATGCAGCCTCAAACAAGATAATATGTAACCAAAATACACTCTTTTTTTATAAGAATACACTTTATAAGAATGTCCATGATGAAAATGGCCAAAAAATTAAGAATATCGTAAGAATATTGCCATCATGAAAAGTTTCAATTTTTTTTTTAAGAATATATTTTCAAATGCATCTAAAACTTTCTCGAGCTGTACTTTACACAGTTGTTACTACACTGTACTTATTATCTTAATAATACTTAGGATTTACACCATTCTTAAAAAAAAGCGTGTAAAGTTTTAAACCAAAACTTTTGAAAAGTAAGAATTTTGAAATAATAATTTGTGTGGATCGTTTTTACCTGTTGTTGACTAACATTGAGATGGCTGTTTAAGTTAAATGTTTGCGTCGACGAATCCTATAAATAAAGACAATATTTTATAGTTTTTCTTTGATCTCTTTTGTAATTAGTTCCATTTATATTGAGACGATTAATTCATCTGAGACGTAAAAATTGTAAAACAAGCATAATGTAGGAGTGCACTTTCCATTCAAGTTTCAATAGAAAGCATCTCTTCCGCAGAGCTCATTTTACAAACTACTCATCTGAGACGACTTTTTCGTCTCAGTATAAAAACACCTATTGCTAATAAATCTCTGACCAAAAACTCAATGAGGTGACGGTCAAACCGACAAAAAGGATCATTACTTACTTCTGATTGAGTAGATTCAACCAAGATATATTGTTCATCAAGAGTTTTATTTTGCGTCGGCGAAAGTGACTGTGTCTCAGAATTCTAAAAGAATAAAATAAAGAGTTCCTTTTCAGATTTTGCGTTTAAGAGTGAAGGTCTTTGTTTTGTTTTGCTATATTAACTTTATTTTAAAGTATTGAGGAAAAACACCACTTAAATTTACCACCGAACTTACCAACTTATTTCTTAGGAAATGGACCGAAAAAGAAGGGGAGGACATCCTAACGATAGAGAAATGCTTGACCGATATTTGAAAAAATCAAAACACTGTCATAAATCTATTACAAGCTACTTTAAAACACCAGTCAATTCAAGTATCGGTGAATTTCCAGATAAAAACCAAAACTTAAATTGTCCAGCGCGGGGTCCAGCGCAAGAGTTACAAAGAGAGGTGGATATAGTAAACTCCAAAAAGGAGCGTTTACAACTTCTGGAAAAATCTTTCGAACTTGAAGAGCAAGTTTGTTCCTTACAGACAGAACAAGAAACTAAGGCAAACAAGAATGAAAGCATAAGACAAGCTCTACAGAATGAGCTGGAGGAGGCATATTGCTCCATAAAGTTAAAGGATGACGAAATTTCAAATTTGAATGGACAGTTAATCGAATTATACAAAAAAGATAAAGAGTTAGACGAGCTTACCCGATATAAAGAATTAGTGACGTCCAACGATTTGATATTAGACTTAAGTTGTCGCTATGAAAAGTTAACTACAATTCAAAAGGAATTACTAGCTAACATTTTAAAGAAAAAAAGGCACTATAAGGACGCTGTGTCTAGAGAGTTTTGGGTTGATCTTTACAACAATGTATCACATAGACTTTTCAACAAGATAGCGGAAAATTTTAATGGACCTTGGGCGAGAACCGTTAGAAGATGGTTAGGAAAAATGGAAGGGAACATATTTGACATTTCGTATGCCACTATTATAGCCTATGCACGTGAACTAGAGCCAATTGACAGCTCATTAATCAAAATAAATGTCGAAAACGATACACAAAACATGACAGATATGACAAATTTTCAATGGTGTTCAAGTCCTGTGAGAAAGCCATCTTTACCAACTAACCTTATGATTGATGAGACTGCAACAAAAATCATTGTTCAGTTCAACCCGAATGAATCTAAACTTTATGGCTATTCAGCAATGCCACGGTTTGTATTATTCGAAAATATCCCTGACGGTGAATTTGATATTATCAACTACTTTAATGGATTAAATATACAACACCAAAATAAAACAAATGAACCAGTTTGCGGTATTCGCCAAATAAAAGTCGATGGTAAGGAAAAGAGAATGGGGTTTGCTCAGTTTTCTACGTACCAAGATTGGAGAAAAGCTTTAGAAAAAGACGACTTAGATATTTCTGCTGTTGAGAACTTTCCATCGGTTTCTAAAGACGATCCGAAGAAATCGATCGATGAGCATTTTGCCATATCTGATGCAATAGATAGACCTAGGTCAACATATATATATTCTCTTGCACTGTCCCACCCAAGCACTTTCAATAATGTCAAAGAAATCGCTGCAATTTCCACAAATAACCGCTTCCTTCAAGCTATCGACCATAAGTTTTTAACATATTTTCTACTGAAATCTTTCAATAATTGTTCGGTTCCAATCATTCAAATTGTTGCTGATGGCGACTCACGATTTCGGAACCAGATGTTGGAGATGATTGGTTTCACAGCAAACAAAAACCCGAAATTCACAAGTGATTCACTTTCCCAAATGTCATCAAAAATTAAAGCCGATTCTGAAATAAGTGGCTGGGAAATACCGGAAAGAGATCCCATGGAAACTTTTGCGTTTTATTTTAAAACAGAAGAACTAGAAAGATCAAAGTATGCTCAATATTTAAACAGTAGAGCTAATAGCAAACCTTCCTCTCCGTTTTTCGAAGATGACTCAACACAAATATCTCATTACCTTGGATTTCGCTTTGCTAAAGATGTTTTTTGCATTTCTTCTCCAATTCTTGGTGGGTTGCCCCGTACATGTAGTCAAGATCAATGCCATTGGTTGAGGAAATTACTCAAATCATCGATGCTTTCCGGTAAACCATTGAGGTTGGGTGACTATGTCATATGTTTTAGTCATCTGAATGCTGTTTATGAAATGGGAGCTGAATTTGGACTGACAAAACGAGACATGGACCCTAACAACAAAACCGACCAAAGATCAGTGGAAAGAATTATCGCCGTAGATTGTATTAAAGCTTTACAAGGGGTAAGATGGTCAAAGGGAACACAATTTTATCTTTAGCTCGCGAAAACTGGATTCGAAGTTTGGTGGAGTCCTGCTTATACGATGGTTGAAAGGATATCACTCTCATACTACTGTTTGAAGATTTTTCATCTATGGAAAATCTGGGTGATAAACTCAAAACTGGATACCAAACAATGTTTCATCACTTTAGAGCTATACAGGGATACCATCATGATGCTTTCTTCCCTCGTACACCTCATCATTATCTACAAACTGTATTTCAAGGACCAACCGTTTATGCCCTGGAAGTGGTCAGAACTGCCACTGGAAAACTATTTTAGTTCTTGCAGGTTTCTGTATGGTAACGATGACGAGTTCACGTAAACTTGAGCAACAGAGAACGAAGAAATTTGAAAACCTAATGGATAGTCGGAACAAGCCAAAGAAGAGCCGGTGGAACCACCCTTCAGCAGATTCCCTACTAACTCATCCACACCTTTACAATCACGATTGGAAGTTATCTGATGTACTCAAATGTTTTTATGACTGCGATTTACGTATACAAAAGGAATTTAAAGATTTGGGAATGGAAGGTCAATTAAAAAATGAATCATTGTATCAGGTATTTTTTCTTTATCATATTTAATGAGGCCCTCAGTCACCCTTCATTTCACGCAACAAAAGAAGCTTATTCGGGACCTATTTACGCGATCACGCAAACGGAAACCTTTTTAATTTAATTGAAACGTTACGACTAATAGCTACTACACTTTTTTTTAATCTGAGCCATACCTCAATTGTTGTTATTTTCATTAAGCTTAAGCTCAAATTGCTCAAATTGTTCTTACCTACATTTTTAATTATTTCCTTAATATCCATGTTCTCGTATTGGCTTTTAAACTGAAATGTCGTAATATAGAATACAGGTCCAGGCTAAAAAATCTAAATTGTTTTTACCAAAAATCTCACAAATGAAATGTAAATTTCACATTCCAGGCATTGACTCCTGCAGAAAGACTAGCTAAACACAAGAAAAGCATAAAAGACGACTCGATGGATATCCTTCTAAAAGATCTACTAGATGCTTCAAATGACAGCACTATGCAAGTTCCGACATATCCATCCGAAAGCAAGCATGTCCCGACTACGAAGACACGTCCATTTAATGAAACAACAGTATGTATATGGTATATCTGTATCCACATAATCAATTAGCTTAAGTGAAACCTTGAATCCTTTGACCGTTGTTTACTTTAGGGAAATGTTTATTGTCTATGAGTAATATGTTACTTATTTCTTTTCCCTTCAGATACCAAAGATAGAAACAAACGGAAAGAGTACCACCATAAGTAAATATGTGACTGTGAATATGCAACGGGACAATAGAAAATTGTCTGGTGGCAGAAATAAAAAAAGGTTAGGAAAAGATAATTTAATTTCCCAAGGGACCACCGACCTTATCAGAGTTATGTTTTTTGATGACAATCGACGATTTTGAGACCCTGTCAGACACTCCAGCAGACCTTCAAAAAAGGTACCCTAAGGGGCAGCAGTCCCTCCCCCTATCCCACGGGATAATTTCATGTACACATTTGCTACTAAATGTACTAATTTTCTTACACAAGGGCCAAAAGCTGATCTTGACTAGACGGCGTCTAATCGTCTCAAAACCTACACTTGTTTTACAGATTCGAAATTAAAGACGATTTAAAAGAGACGTTTGCAGCGGACGACGATTTAATCAAACCTGGTGATTTTTTTCAAACCATTAACTATGGTATCATTGAAATATTGCAGCTCTCAAAAAATAACAAATACGTTAGCAGTGGAAAACCATCAGAAAACGTTGACTTCATTGGTGTAAGCTACAAAATGAAAAGTGATAGAATCTATTACACAAACGCATCCCATACCAGAAAGTTTTATTTCAATCTAAAAGAACTCTATCGAAAAAAGGTAAAAAACATTTAAGTATGGTATCGTGAATCTAAGTTTCCAGCCTTCCAGGCACCCAGGTACTACATTTAGTAGAAATAAGTTTTTAACTCTAAAAAGGATATGGTTTGAGTTTCCACGATGTTTTAAGCTGTGATTTAACTGGGTAATCTCTTTTTTAAGGTCAACTGTATTAGATCGTGGGTCCAAGAGAAACAAAGCTATATTGAGTGTAACATAAAGATTCCAAAAGGTGTGGTACCGTACGATAACACAAATGACGAGGTTCTCTCTAACGAAACGTATTGTTTTTGTCGGGAAAACGACAATATGGGTGGAGATTATGTCGAGTGTATTGAGGATTCGTGTCGTATTAACTGGTATCACTTAAGATGCGTCGGTTTTGGAAATGTGGAAAGTGTACCGAAGAATTGGATATGTCAGAGGTGTGAAAAGTTGGACCATTGGTGTACGTGTGGAAAGAACGGTGAGTTGTTCAAAATGAATTAAAAAAGTTCTTAATTATGCAATTTGCATTTTGAAACAAGTAAAGAAGATGTATACACCTGTTTTTTAACAACATAAAAATTCGAAGAAGAAGAAGCGTTCTAATGTTCTTAGCTTTTTTTGGTTTCCAGCCTTAAAATCTTCTTAATTAATACTAATTCTTAATACATAACCAAAAGTGGAAAAATAAATCCTTATTTCTATAATCTTGATTCTTAAAAGCCTCTAAATGTTCTTAATTTTTTATCTCGAAGCCTTTATGTTCTTATAAAAAAAACACGTATTAATTAATTCTTCAAAGCCTCTAAATGTTCTTAATTTTTTATCTCGAAGCCTTTATGTTCTTATAAAAAACACGTATTAATTTTAGAAAGGTATGGGACCATGATTGGATGCTCAAACGAAGATAGATGCATAATCGAATGGTATCATATTCGATGCGTTGGTCTTAAAAGGAAGCCTAAAGGTGAATGGTTTTGTAGTGAGTGTACTGATTTGAGAGAAAACCAAGAAAAACTTATTTGTTTTTGTCAAAGGCCCTACAATTTCGACGATGTAGTTGTATGTGGAAACTCAAAATGCAAAATATCAAAATTTCATAAAACATGCATAGATGTAGAAGAATTAGAGACGACCGAAGATGAATGGTTTTGTTCGGTATGTGCTTGAGAAACAAGTTTTAGGTTGGAATTCATTTTAACTTATTGTATTAATCACGTGAACATACGATCTGTTCACATGATTCAAACATGTGGCAAATGCGATTTGATTTTTAAAAACATTTCCAGAACAAATAAAAAATTGGAGCGTAGAAAATTTCTTTTATTTCCGTTCAAAATTCGTTACAACAAAAGTGTTTTAATGGGGTTTTTAGAAGTGCTGTAAGTCGACCCTTTCGGGGGAGAGGAGAGGGTGCAATTTTTTCCAAAAACTATAAAATAATTATTTTCTTCCAGTCTCTTCCAAAAACCAGATAAATTCAGCAAAACTTGTTAAAGATTAGTCTCAGGCTTTTTTTTCTCAAGTCCTCGTTTCAGTCGTTTTTCGTCTTAAGGTCAGTACGGGGAGACCCATTGGGTCTTAACTTATTTTAACTTTTAATTATTTAAATTACTTTTTTTTATTGGTGGGAAAACATTTTTTTAGCAAGAAATCTTCTAGCCAGGGTCCTATAAGGTAATAAATGGAGTTTCAAAAGATACTATATTAGCTTAGTCACAAACATATTTGGTAAAACCATAGAAAATAAATTATACCGTTTTTGAAAAACTTTTCGCCTCCGAACTGTTCTTAAATTATTTTTATTTTTTGGCCATTTTGAGCTAAATCATTGTTCTTATAAAATTGTTCTGGAAAATAAAGAATGTATGGCCGAAAATTGCATTTTTTTTAAAGCGTGTACAGTATCTTTTTAATCGTGTAATTTTCCTAGTTTTCAACAATACACAACAATATTCATTATGTATTTTTTTACATTTTTTAAACTTCAATATTGTTTCTTTCTTCAAATGTTCTTATTTTAAATTGGTGAAAAGGGCTCTATGTACATAAATGCACAAAACCATGCTAATTTTTTGTGTCGTGTGTATCTTTGATAGCGTTTTGAAGGTTCTTTTTTTAAGAATTTCTTTTAAATCCCATAGAAAAAGCAAAAGAACTCCCCCCCTCAAAATTTTGAATCGCATCTGAATGTGCTGGCAAAATATTTTTTCAGATTCTCTTTATTTACACTTTAACGTGTAGACGTGTTTACAGTATATGGTTGGTTGTTAGTAATAAACTTAGGCAAGTGACAAATATCTGCAAATTTTACAGTTAATTAATTTGTACTTCGTTTATATCATTTAGAAGAAAGACAAGAAATGATTTCCATCACTTTTACACAAGATAACAAAATGATGATTCGAATTAACAATATCATCACAGCAATAACGATAACAATAGACTTTGAAACAAGAGCAGTAACCGTTAATGAAGAAGAAATTGATGATTGGGCTGAAAACCTCATCAACATTGTGAGTCAATACTGGTAAAGGTGATGGTGGAACGGTGAAGGAAGAAAGAACCATATGTATATAATAGAATTCTTATTTTTGTAAATAATAAAAACGAAAATTTAAACGACAAGTGTCTCAATTTCTGACTCCAGGTGTATTTAATTTGTGCATTAGGTTGTTACCGTTAGAAATTTCGAATCGGGTTAATGGACCAACCGCCCAGTGTGGCTGTGAAATTCTAAAAGTACTTCAGGGTTACATGCTAGACGTCCCCTGAGGTGTTTCCATCTTGTTTGCTGGTTGATGCCAGATGCTCTTGGGACTCCCGAAGCCTTTTAAAGTTTCAAAAGTGTTGCCAGAACCAGAAGCAAACTGAAAACCCGGGCCACCGGGAGCTCCCAGGCGTTCCCCCATCCAAGTGCTATCCCTGGCCAACGTCGCCTATCTTCCGAGATCGGATGATATCGGAAGTTATCATCGTGGTATAGACTTTCTAAGACCGAAGAAGCTATCTTAGGCTATTATAGCATTTGTCGCGGAGTGCATTGAAGATTTGAAAAAAATGCATGAATGTAACGTCACAAGAACTTTAACTTAAGTTAATATAATGACCCTATTTAAAAAAAGAACTATAAATAAAACAAAAGTAAACCTTCCACTCGGTTAGAAAAATTTGAAAATCTATGTCTATTGAGTAGTTTCGATGTAATGCAAACAGGTAAGATATATGTAAAGTTTTCTGTCTAATGTAATGGGTTTTCCTTCCGTCTTTATCAAGTAATACTGTATTCTGCAGCTTAGTCCACTTTTGCGGAATGTCTTTCTCTTAAGTCGTAAACGAAAAAACAGTAATCACTTTATGATAAGTCTCTTGAAAAATGGTCATTGGATTTCCTTTAGCACTTTTTCGACTTTATTTTCTTCTTTTTCTTAGATTCCCTTTCAGTTGCATCGATGGTGTCATTAAGCGTTTCCCCACCAACAGGTTCGTCGTCGACCGTGACACTCTTTGATTTCCGGCGTTTTTTGTTCTTGCTATGAGCTTCCACGTCTTTGCTTTCGACGACATCAGGAGTCTCTTCAATCAGCGGGTCTTTGGACTTCGGCTTGCGTTTCTTCTTGTTGCTTGACGTTACTACCTCTACTTCATGAACATCGATTCCTTCTTCAACTACCGGGTTACTCTCCTCTCTTTGGCTAACAGATTGGTTCGGCGGTATAGCACCATCTCTCACCTTGGCAGGTTTGCAATCATCGTCAGACTCGCTTGAGCTCGAACTATCGGTACTTGCACTTTCTGTGTCATTTCTAACGTGGACGCTTCCATTGTTTGCCGGGTACAATTTTCTCTTTGCTCGCTTGACTTCTTCTTCTGAAAGTAGATCACTCAGACTCTTATGGGCATTTTTCATAGGAGTGTCGGTAGATATCTGCCTTCCTTTTCGTTCACGGTAGAGGTTTTCCACATCCTTGAAATAGGAATCATAGGTTTTGCGTTTGCGAAATTCAGGGCATTTGGCTTCCACGTGTAATTTGGAAAATACATCGTCCGGAGCGACATAGATGTGTCGAAGAGCTTGTAGCCAAATGCACATGGAAGACAGGCTTTCACACCATTTGTATATATCCTCTGTAGCACGCCAGAAAAATTGATCATCTTCTTTGATAAAATTCTTTAGGCCACGGATCGCTTTACTATCGTCACCTACAAAAGTGGGCATAAAACTTGGTAAGTTGACAGTGAAATATCAAACTTAGTCACCCACCGGATTTTCGTTAGTGTTTCCGAAGTCTTTTTGATAGGGATTCAGACTTGATTAGCCGGAAGGACTGTTCAATGTAATCGAGTACACACCTTCAAAATGATTCATGAATAAGGCGTTATTAACGTAACACTATTGAAATAAATCTGACACACGCTGAATTTAAGTCAGTCACTTACCAGTTGTTGCCGTATGCTTCGTGTCAAGAATCCGTGTGATCTCCACTATGTTAGACAGGCGGCTAAGGAATTCGGGAATGAATTTGTTTGTTTTCACTGTCGATGCATAGTCAAAATTGTTGTGAATTGTGGAAGAAAATTCGGATATGCCATAGTCAAATCGATTTGCTAGCTCGTAATTCATTGTACGTAGTTGCTTTTTCATATTGGCTAGATCAAAAACATTGTGATCGAATGCTGGTCCATAGGGTTTCTGAAAGTCTTTTCTGAAATGCCAGTAATAGGTTACCCCAGGATTGATTTGCTTACTCATGATGTCAATCAAATGTTGAAGGAGGTCACGACCAGACAGTCCTGGGTTAGAAGCCGTTGGGTCTGTTCGCGGTAAAGTGTATGCTTCAGTGGGTCGTCCTACGCCTGTTTTGATAACCGTGACTGTCCCCGGTGGTTGTTGTGCGAAGCGAACGGGACCTGATCATTGACAAAAAAATGGAAAAAAATTAGAATGGAAGTCCATGCGAGGTACGTATGAAGTTAAAACGTATTGTTCGATGACAATATGAAAGCAAGCAACGCTTAATCAATCTCTCTCTTTGAATTCTTCATAAAAAATTAAACACGACTGTCCTATTAATGAAAGAAGAAGATTGAAATATTTTTCATAAAGTTATGAACGAAAGCAATCATTTTCTAGAATTTGTAGTTTTCGGCAGTCGTAATCCTAAGTCGCTTTATTTTCTAATGTGGAAATCTGATTTTTTTACAACAAACCACTTCTAAAATTTGATTTAGCATATAGAAGTACAGTTCCTGTGTGAATTTGAAGAAGATTGAAACGTTTTTCATAAAATTATGAGCGAAAGCGATG
>JAUJPO010055604.1:0-14279 GCA_032270745.1 Tiaropsis multicirrata
TATTTTTGTCAACCAGGCTCATTTATTCAACAAAATGACAATAGAATAATTAATTAGATTCATCGCTCTAAAACCACCCTCTGAGAGCCTTACTAGCTTCTAATTGGGTGTCAACTTTTATCCTTTTACACTAAATCCACATCATGTTGAACATGATGAAATATTTGTGTGTAATTAAGTCGACATGCATTATATTGTACGATTTTGTCAATATATTTGTCAACAGGTGTCACTTTGTCAGTTGGTACTAGGTTTGAGGGATACTGGGTATGTGTGGCCCGGACCTCCGAAACCCAACCCTTAGAGAGACTGATTTTTGACAAATCTTTCAAGAACTTTGTGAAAAAAGCGACCCTTAGAGAGACACTCTTGACTTTTATGATTTTTGTGACCCTTAGAGAGACAAACCGACCCTTAAGGTCCACACATACCCAGACACTTGGTTTTTGACCAAGTATCCCCCCCCGGGGGTATTTTTTTCAATTTTGTCCTGTCTCAGTAGTACTTTTGGAGGCTTTGTGGCAAGCTTGGATATTAATAGAGGTAGGCTATAACTAACTATCATACAGAATATTCTCCTTTAATAAGAAAAACTACCTCCTTTATCCGATACTGTTGTGCTTATCATGAAATATCTAGTCTGAATTGCAGACCTATACAAAACCGTTGGAGGTTCAAAGAAGCACGTTTCGTTAGAAGATCAGAAACATGTAGTTTGATAGATTTTGGACGGTTATGTCATTAAATTTTGCGGCCAAAAAAATTATTTTTCCGAGACTGAAATTAAGATCGTTTATTCTGGTTATATTCGGTCATTTTTTCGAAATCAATAAAACTATCTATCGATAACGTCCTGGTTGCGAAGCACAAGACGTACCTTTAGACGCTCTATTCCTCATTCAGAAAGCCAAATTCCCTGGACCAGAGGTTGTATCTGTCCATCAGCACCTATTCGAGTACCATACATCAACTATATATCGAGACTCTTTCAATTGAATAATATATCTACATGTGAAATTGTTTCTCCATCTCAATTGTTTTTCATACAAAGCTCCACAAAACTAGAAAAATCAAAACTTGACAAAATTGTGTGTGTTGAGAACCCAACATCTTTTCAACATTTTAGCCAACAAAAATAGCCGTGTCATCAAGCTTTTTAGCAATTAGTTAAAAACCGATAAATCACTCTATATAGAATTGTATAACGGGACGAGCTTATCAAAACAAACCTAAAACCACTCAAATGTTTAAATATAACTTGAAGTGTAAACATAACCTTAACAATGTTATAAAAATGATGTCATCTTTTTGCGTGGTTTGGTGTACTGTCACTGTTTGAGATTTTCTTAGCGGTAATACCCACCCTTCATTGTTGATGAGTGAAAAACCAATTAATCAAAGTTAGCCCTGGTTCTGAAATATGATTGTCAAAGATAAGCTGTTATGCCTAATCAACCAATCAATCAATCTCCACCGACAAATGCAAAACTTTTTAAGAGGGAAATAGGGAATAATTTTGCAATTCATGCAATCACGTAAGCCACTGGAGGGAAACCTGATATTCAGATGGTGGATTTTCTATCGGTACGTTAAAACTCTAGACGCGATGAAAATATATCATTTGAGGAATTTCGCAGTATCTAGTGATACAACTTTTTGAATTGCGCCATTCTGCTCAAAATTATATTTTTCTCCTTTTAGCGCTTCATTTGGAATTTCGTGATTGTTTTTAGTTCGTGCCCGGACTCCATAATAGCGCGGCCTCCGCACAAAACACAAGCCAAATTCTCAGATGGTATATTCTCATAGTGTCTTTAGATCTTTAGCGTACCGATAGAAAATATCACCATCTGAATATCAGGTTACTGGAGGGCCTCTTTCAAAATTAAAGCCAAAAATACTTCTGAGTGTACACATGCACTTATGCATCATGTAGTATTATTGCTCTATTGGCCACCGAGCATCTGCATTCTATAATCACCAATGTGAATATTTTACTTCAACGTTCAAACAGTTTCGAAAAAAGAGAGCTAAAAGAGCGACCTTTTACTTCAAAAGTTTTGACGATCATCTTACAGTTAGTGGCGAATACAGAAAGTTCCCAGAAATTTTGACGGCGAGAGTCCTTATTTCTTATATGAAAATCAACGCTCTCCCCGTCAAAGAATTTGCTGAGTACCTTTTGTATCCATCTAAAATTAAAGAGAAAGCAGCTGTCCAGTACACCCACGCTTTTCTTCTGTAAACTGAAACTACAATGATGAAGCAAGTTTATGTAAGAATAGCAGCTATCAACTTACAACCTGTTTTTCTTAGAGATGTGAGAAAACATCACAAAACTTTGCTCTCGTCTTATTCTATTAACGATGTAATAACGATACACTTGAACAGGTTAAAACATACAAGTGGCGTGATTTGAGAGAGCTTAGCCACCGAAATTTTAGACGCAATTGCCATTGTTAATGAAGTTTCTGCTTGGCATGAAACGTGATCTTCTGAGTAGAAGTGCGAATCGATGGATTATTATTACAGAATGTCAACTTACATATTATTCAATTATACCTGAAAGTACCAACCTCGAACCCGGGCTGCTTTGGTTCTCACGACCATCAGTATTTTCTAAAGTGAAACAACCCTGTGTTTGAGTTAAAACTGTAATATCTAAAAAACTACTACTTAAAATGTAACCAAATTTTAACAGAACATCTACATACTTACAAGCTAACCATCAAAATAAAAATTTTCTAAAAAATATTGACGACGTCAGCAAAAAACTCAAAAAGTAGAATTTTGGTCATAAAATGCTGACGTAGGGATTTTTTCAGAAATTTTTTAAAAATAAATTTATCTTCTTGTGTAACCCTTCTCTGGTCAAAATTTACTTGCATTTACTGCCATACCTCTTGAGATACTGCAGTTTTTATTTTTACGACGTCACCACTGTGACGTACAAAACAGGTGCTTGCTTTGCTTATTATTCACGGCTGGTCAAAATTTCAAATTTGCAACAGTTGATTTCATATTTTACATTCAAATACGCTTCTTTTGATATATAAATGACCATGGTAGGGTGCAGGGTGTGGGTTGTTCTGTACAATTCTGGACAAGAATTCTACCCAAGTACCTCAACAAACTATTTTCAATTTTTAACAAAATATAGTTGAGCTTAACACTCTAAACTGTTCTGTTAATATTACCAGTGTCTTTCTAATTGAAGAAGTCATTCATAAAGTTGTCTTTTGTAGGAATTAAAGATCATAAAACGATAATTTTTGGCAGACTAAAGATATTATCTTTGGGCAGACGCACTTTCGGAAAAGATAACAACGTAGGCTATCGACACTTGTAGCGCTGTCAATAAGTTTGACTGCGACCATCAAAGTATCGTGAAAACTATATATTTTGCTTGTGTATTATTATAATAATTTAAATTAGATACTCCAGCGGGTAAGAGGGGAGAGGGAACAGATAAGTATGTATTGTAATATAACACTCAAATTTACATTTAGATTACAACAAGGATATCTTTAGGCCGTCAACAACCTCGTTCAGGCCTCGTTACCAGGGTATCCTCCTCTCTACGCTATTCGACATTTTTTGTATGGCGCGTTAAAGATATAGGGCGTCAAAGATATATTTCGAGGGATATCAAAAACGTCAGAAGGCACGCAATCGTAAATTTTCACCCATCTGAAGTCAAAACCTAAAGCGATAATATAAGTACAGGGCTACTTACGAACGTTACTTACATTTATACTTATTCTTTAGACCCGTTTTAACCTGCACTTAGTTTATTTCTTAGTGGGTGAATTTAAGATTGGTACTGATCTCTAAATTTCTTGTAAATTGAGATCAGTAACGTTTTGCTGAATCGACCTATGAACCTTGGGAAAACCTCTGGGGGCCTGCCTCTATCTTTTCCACCTTTCACTATTTACAGATAAGACGTAAATGCTGACCTCCTGTGTCTCTCATCACCCCCAAGCGGTCGCTAACGATAACCAACGGTCTACCAAAGATAAAATTTTACTATATTTGAATATTATTAGGTCAAAACTATTTGCCTTATTCAAAGGGCGTATATCCAATATATCCAACTTATTTGTAGATGCTTTTTGCATTAGTGAGAGTATAATAAAGTCTTAAAAACTTATTTCCGCGTGAACTAGTTTCATAAGCTCATATTAAATTCGTCATTTCCGAGACATAACATCCAAAAGAGAGTTGACAATCACGAACAAAAAAATATTGAAATTTGAGAAAGCGTAGACGTTGTGTGAAAGGAATAGATGACGCAACGAGTTGATGAAAGATGACGGCTTGATAACGGTTTTTTTACCCGTTGACGTAATGTTGATCGATGCTTGATGGGTATCGTTTATTGTTGTGGCTTTGATGAAAGGGGATAAGTAGTCCTTTATGTTTTGTTTTGCTGTTGAATTATGAAATATTTGAATGAAAACTTTCATGAAACATTAAAATCTCGTACCCAGAGCCTGATTATCCAGGAGGAGAAAACTGGGACCGAATTTGGAACCCAGGTGCGATTACTTTAATTGTTGTACCTGCAGAATCAGTGGAAAAAGCAGATGAAAAGGCAGGGACGTATACCCGGAAATGTCAAAAATAATCAGAAAACTATAAAATTTCGGAAAAAATGGTTTCGGATATCATGCATTGGTGACTGGCACTCGGCCAAAATGATAAAGCTTATTTGGTTCAAAATTTAATGCTCTTCCCAACATAGTAACGAGAGTCTCTGTAAGATCTTCAATTTGGGATATTTGAAGTCAGTAAATCCATGTTTGTGGCATGTAGAATCACCCGCCCAGTGGACAACCTCAATTCCAGGGCGAACCGTCGGTGGCAGCACGGGAAAAATGAGAAACAACGGAAACCAACGTCTAATGTACAAGAAAATATTTTAAAATGCCTGCTAAGAAGTATGAGTACTTAAAAGTGAAAGAATAACCTAAATTGTTATATTCATCAAACAGCAGACAAATGAGATTAAATTGAAAGTGATGAAAGACTAACGAGGCGTTTGAGTTGATTGATCGTGTGGAAACAGATATCGTATTTCAATGAAGAAATTTCAAAAGTTTTCCAAAAAGCGATGAAAAGTGGTTGGTTGGTTGATGATAACGGTTTTCAACTACTACTCATCAAAATGTCGTTCAAAGTATTGTTTGAATTACTTTCTCTCCCTCTGAATGTGTTAAAAGAATTCATTTCATGTTGCAGATTGTGCACCTGCCAACTTGAGACCACTCAATTTTTCCGGTAGTAAAAGTCTCTTAAACGAGTTTGGAGGACGAAGCATTCAAATTGTGTACCATCGTACCTCTCTATTGGCGACATGTCCCTGCCGGTTCTTCTTTCCCAACACAATAAAATTTAATTTTCATGAGGAAGACTCATTAAAGCAGGGAGGTTATCTATTCTTCTTATAATGCATCACACTTCAAAAACAAGGGTCCTCAAAATATGGCGAAACTCCATATCCTTTTAACAACTTTTTGGCTGAAGAGCCGTTTTTTACAACTTTTGGAGGCGGTCTTTCAGGTATTTGTTCATGCCAAAATCACTCAGCTGACTTCACAGTTGATTAAGTGTATATGAAATAATATCCTTTCATAGAAGGGAAGGTGGAGTAGCAAGCAAAACACTTTGTTGTGAAAAATCTCAATCATGGCTCAGGAATGTACACTTTCCAAACTACGTGTTTTCATTACAAACGATGTCAATGATTTAGGACGTCGTCAGTTCGAAGTTTTCGAATATTTTTTCACTCTCAACCCTCGTAGATTGTTTTCGTTTACAACAATAAGTGTTTGATTGTATTTGCGAGTAGAAATTATTTATATGAAATGGCTGAATAGTAAATATAAGAGTAAAACACTAAATAATAGACCTGATGACCTTGACGACATGCAGCCCGTAGTGGACCCAGCCAGCGACTAATTTTTGACCAAGTTCTTGGCTAAAAATTAAAAAAAACCGACCTAATCACCCGAGCAAACTTTTTGGACTTTTGATAATTTTGGTGCTGTCAGGGGCTTTAGAGCTTCAAAAAAGGTAACCTGACTGTCCTCGTACCAGATTTGTCTAGGTGACCCCTCATGGTAAGGTGGGTATTGCAAATTATGATCAGTCCATTCTTTATGCTCCAATATCAACAAAGAAGAGTAAAGAAGAGAAAAGAAAAGATAAAAGAACATAGGTTCACAGTCTTGGATAAGATTAGATACGTATTCGATGATTGTATTTAGAAGAATCAAAAACAACAAATTTTATCTTTCAAAATAAATATTATTCTATAAAAACACCATTTCTCTTCATTTTATTTTACTATATATTTTTTGATGGACAAAAATAGTACGTATTCCTACAAAACTATAATTTCAAAATTTTTTCTGTTTTCATAAGATATTTTTTTCTCAATTGCAAACCTTGGACTAAAGGTTGTAAACTTAGCAAAAAATAAAATTAGCAGCAAAACCACCGAAATCACAGCATTAATGGCTCTTAAAGTGGTCTGCATATTCGCATACTGTACCAATAAAAGTCTACAGGCGTTTAGTCCGAGATTGTGATATGTATGTAAAATGTAAAAGCGAAATATACTGAAATTTCTCTTACTACCTGGTTTCTTTAACAGTACAAAAAAATGCCATATCAGGGTGGCCACTCAAAAAAGTCGAATTCCACAGGACTTTTTCTTATTTTTCCAGAACGGTTGAAAGAAAGTTACCAATATTTCAGAAAATAATGTGTCTGCTAAATAGTCTACTTATACCAAATGTTTCCTATTTTTGTAAAAACCAAGAATGGGAGGACCCACCATTCCAGCTGAATTTCCAGTATTAGTGGCAAACCTGCATATACACCCATATGCTGAGAATATACAGATTTCAACGCTAAGGAATCGCCTCATCTGTAAAATAATTGGATAAAACTCAAACAGTAATGATGTCCTGAACATATTTGGACAATTAGCAGAAGAGCTAAATTGTTTGTAACTTGAAAAAATCCAAAACTTAAAGGAGACGGAAACTTCTTTCAAATTGGTAAACCACCTTAAGCCTAGTACTCACTTGTGATCAAAATCGCGTCTAAGTGCGTTTAAGTGCGTCTTAAATTTTGCTAGGCGCACCTAAACACACTTAAACGCCAATATAAAAACAAATTGATATTTCGGCGCGATCATCAAAAGACACCGCTATGTAAACAGTTTTAAAATGTCCCCCAAAGTTGTAATCTTGTAATCTTAAACGCGACTTTTAGCACAAGTGAGTACCAAGCTTTACCACCTTACAAAATACCTAAACTTTAAAGTAAAAAATCAAACAAAAAAGCTTTCTTTGCAAACTTGTCGTGTCTACAAAACAAAACTAAAAGGATAGAAATCAACAAAAAAGACTACAAATAAAATAAAATTGGTTTCAAAAATTTCAATTTTTAACTGATTGCATACAAAGTAACGACCAATGCAATTAGCAGATTTATTTTATCAAATATCAACAATTCAAAAAAGTCATGTCATGGATTTAAAGTATACGCGGCAACTCAGCAATGATTAACACCAAATGGCAACAACACGATTATTCGGTTGCCACGCCAATATATTTTAAACGCCAAAAAATCTCCATTTAATTTTTAATTTCCCATTTGGATGAGCATTCTAGTTCAGCGTGCCAACTTGGTTCCATAAATTATTCAGCTAACGAATCTTGAGTCTTCATTTTAGAGCTTATCATATCAACGAGAACACTTGAATATTTATCCAGCATATTTATGACGTCAACACTATTTACTAGTTCCGAGACCTCCGGCGTTGTCCGCGTTTTCGAAATGGAGGCCTGGAACTCTTTGAATGTGTCCGAATCAAGCACGTGTAAATTATTTCTGGTGACGTCATCGTATTCTTGTAGTTTTAGAGTGCGTTCGGCGAGCGTCTCCTGAAGGTTTTGATATGTTTGGTTGATCAAGCAAAGCAATTGTCTTTGTTGGTCAGATGTTGGCTGCCTCATTAACTACAAAATATAATAAGGTGATTAATACAGTAAACCATAAAGGTTCAGAAAAATTACTCGAAAAGAAACAAATAATCGATAGGAATGTTTAAAACCCACAAAATACACGTTCAAATGTGTATATAGTGATGTCTGCACACAGACCCGATTTCTACGCAAAATTCAAACGTTCATTTTCCGTAGAGGGTCTGTTCCCATTCGTAATTTCTAGTTAGAGATTTTTCAAACAAGTGTGGCAAAGCGAAGGTGAGTAAAACATCAGACCATCTGCACAGATTATACTAACGAAGGATAAGCGTGAGGTTTACTCTGGTATCATGTATTCAGCGAATTGAAAATAAAAATCAATCAAGTATTATTTAACCTACTTACCCTATTTTCAAGCTTTGATGCATTTTTATACGATTGCACTAATTGATCCATGCTTTGTTGACACTCATCCAAAGTCACTAAAAGATGAAGAAGCCTAATAGTTTAGCATAACTAGAAATGCACTAACTTGTAATGAACCGACAGATCCGGCACTAATGCACTTCCCAGTTTTCTCAAAGGTAACGGCTGGAATGGGAATTGAACCCACGAACTCTCGCTTGACGGGGGATTGCTCTCCCAAAAAAACTGAGAAGTACTTTAGTGCAGGATCTGTCGAAATCCAAACTTCAAATGAAGGCTTAGGGTAGTAACATTAACAGTTTTTTTCTCTTTTCATCTTTCTCTAAATACTTTCGGTTTATGACTTAAAATGAGGTGGGTCTAAACCTAGAGCCAGAAGACTGTGGTTGGGAAAAAACCACCTTTTCACACCAATAAGCGTCTTTCAGCTACTAAGAGATAACCATAATTATTTTTTCGCGAATTTAGCATAAATTAGCATACCATCAGGAACATTACTACAGGTTGTTTGTTCATTTTGAAGAGGATTTTCAATTTCTTTTGGAGTTGTTATTTCTCCTTCTTCTTCTTCGTCAATCTTCGAACTCTGAAAAATAAAAATAAGTAAAAACACTATATAAAGTAGATGAAAAAGTAAGATGATCTGATTTTCCAGACATAAATTGAAGCTGTTTTTAGTTACAATCTTTTTGCAACATACTTTAATACCAGCCATATTAACAGATTACTATACTTAAATGAAATTAGAAACTGAACACACTCTGTGTTTAGGTAACCCGGTCAAACCCCAATCGGGTGCTGAGAAAAAACGTTTTCGTTCAGTTTTCAAAGTTCTATTGGGACCTTAGGTCTTGTTCTGTTAATAGCGAGGTTACGCAAGGAGCTATTTATGACCTTAGACGCGTATGATCCAGCCTGTACATAATTTATCTAAGCAAAACTTGTAAACAAAAATCTATGTTCAGGCTGGATCATACGCGTTTAAGGTCATAAATAGCTCCTTGCGTAACCTCGCTAATAGAGAAACGGTCTATAAAATTTATAACTGAATCCTGTCCCGCAATCTATGCTTTGGGGAAAAAATTGTGTGAACTGATGTCCCATATACCTGTAGTCTAGCATCTAATACCTGTAGTCTAGCATCTAGACGACTGACTATAATTATAAAAATAAGGAAGAGGAGGTATTGAACAAAAATTTATTGATTACAAGACAAGATTATAGTTTTACACGTTGATAAACTTTTGCCGCATCGAATAAAATGACGCCATAAACGACTTCAGTCTAAACATACCTGTGGTTCACTGGTGGTGTTAGGTACATCGCGTTCTGGAGGTGAACAGCTGATCAGTTTTCCACGTGTTCCTATCAGACCTGTTTCATAAAGTCGTATCAGTTCTTTCGTATCTCTTAACTCATCGTCGTCAATATTTTCACGACTGTTGTTCAACGAACTGTTCTGTTGTTGTTGTTGCAAATGTCGTACGTTGTCGTCAATCTGTTGTGCGATACGACGGACGCGTTCCGCTTCGCTTTCGTTTAACAGTTGTTCATCAATGTCGATTTCTCGTTGTGCGTCTTTGGAAAGCGTAGAAATGTGGGCGGTAGGCGTTTCAAAAAGGGGTGCTTGACTTTGACGGGTGGGTGATGTTACGAGAGAAGGGTTTTTTGAAGATGAATTGAAGACTGAATTTTCAATGGTGCTTTCGTCAATCTCAGTGTCCGATTGAGATTGGGAAGGCGTCCGTAACGAGTCCGCGCGGGTAATAGCGATTTCACTATGCTTATCACGTACTGTGACCGGTTCAACAACCATTGAGCGCGGGCGTGAGCGATTTCGTCGTGCACCCGAACGCCTGACAACGTTTTCAGTACTGGCGTTGTTAGGTGACGCCTCAGGGAAAGTCTTTCTTTCATTCGATAAAGGAGATAAAGGAGTAGCACTTCGAAACAAATCAGTGACCGATTGTGATTGATGATTGGCGAGAGGTGAACCGACCGGTGATTGTGGTTTTGATGTTGACCAGGCGTTTGTAGATCGCCTATTGTTCCATTTGCGATTGTGAGCGTTCATAGGTGTGCTGCTACGACGCGGGTCAGACGTCAACAGATCATTTATAGAGCTTGCTGAAGGGGTGATAGGTATAGAGTTTTTGAATTTCTCTTTGTTGTTTCTTAGATCGTCCAGTTCTTGTGTAAATGACAAATTGACGCAACTTTTACTGATGTGTTTCGATTTCTTCAAATTGTTTGTGACAACATTGCGAGCCTTGATGAAAGAAGGGAAAAAGAAAACTTACTGACTTATAAACATGATGATGAAAATGACTATTTTTTTCAGATTTGGTGCTTTGGATATCGTGGTAGTTATTGGAATTCCCGTGACGACCGTAAGCAAACATAGTCCAATAGTAGAGTATTCGGCTACCGTACTCGGTTGTGGGTTTAATCCCTTGCCAGGTGTTACCAGGGACTTGATGCCTTCTAAGCTATATACTCATGAATAAAAAAAAAAGGATCAGTGGACTTCGGGGTAGATAGCGAAAGTGGAGCATTTGGGTTTTCAATGATCGACAACGATCGCAAACTTACCAAAGTCTATTCCAAAAGTATGTGGACATTTTATTTCTTGGTACACATCGACAAATTATACTCTTTGGAAAACTGAGCAGTGAGATAATATAGAATGTGTAACAAGAAATTTGCAAAAAAAATACCGGGTATCCCAGAAAAAAGTCTGAACCGAATTTAAAAAGTTATGCCTCAAAGTTTAGGTTAGACTTTCCACTGTCTAATGAAATAAACTATTTTTCAGCTCCAGGAGGCCGCCAAACACCGAAGCCTTTTTCTGGGACACCCGTAACATTTTATAAACCGTTGGAAAGCACTTGAACGTAATGTTTAATGTGAAGATTTCGCAAGCCCAACAATACTTACCTTATTCTTAGGAGACATACACGCTGCAGCATCCATCGACGCTTTTCGATTGGTGGCACGTTGGGCGGTAGAAAGATTAGGCGCAGAAGGTTGGGTGGGCGTTGGGCGTTCATAAATTATATTAGTAGTAGATGAATTTGATTGTGATGGTAGATGGATACTGAGTTTAGCTTTGAGCTGGATGAGTTGGTGTAAATTAAAATTGGTGAGATTACGTTAAGTGCGAGATATGAAGTTACTGAGTGTTCAAATATTATTCAATTATTTTGCAAGGATCGAAGCTTTCATTCACAATTCAAAATTATTAGGCGGATAATACTTTAGTCACTTTCAAATTTTTTAGTCACTTTTGTCCGACTAAACAGTTATAAATAGCCTAAACCAAGTTTTAGTCACTTTCAAAAAATTTAGTTTAGTCCGAATTGAAAGCTTTTTTGGGGATATTTCCGTATAAAAAGATTACTTAATAAATATCACGAATAAAGATCAGTTGGATTAATAATAAGGTGAACTTGATCGACCTTTGCAAATTCAGTGTAATCAATTCATGCATGGTGGTGAAAAGGCTTTAAAACATGTGAGCATGCAATCAGCAGGAGATGGTGAATGGAGAAATTAAGGATAAAGACCAAATTAGCGAATGAATGGATGACTTACATTTTCTAGTCGCTTTCTTTGTTCATCTGCAGTTCCAGTTGAATTTGTACTTGACCTAAAAAATGAGAATAAGTTTTATTTTAAATCCACTTTATCACACATTCATTTGCGAGGCATGTGCAATTCCGGTGAAGTCTAAATATTTTCTTTTTTTTCTTTTCTGTTCTTCTCTTGAAAGTTACGCTATATTGAACTTATCCATCGAATCTGTGTTTGGACTGGCAATTAACAAGAGGCAAAAAAAATACGCTCTAAAAATACCCACTATATATGAATCTTATACTTCAAACATTGTTTTCCTCACTAGAAATATTGTTTTTTAGAAATCAAAACGAAAAGAAAAAAAAATGATAAGACAGAAATCAGTGTTCTTTTCACAGCAGATTATTTTTCAAACAGCTCTCGTTCGTGTGTTTTTTATCTTGATTTTTTTTCTCCTATGTTTTACTCTCTATGCGAATGTGTCAACATAAAAATACTTAGGGGTACTTAGGCAAAAGAGGTACGAAAAAATTATCGCTGCTCAGGGTACCTTTTCGGCTTTCGCGAATCCCTGGTAGGGTCGCAAAAGTACGAAAATTTCCCTCAAGGTAAAGTTTTCACGATTTTTAGCAAAAAATCGCTCAAATTTATCCCACGTAGGGTCCATTTTTCAAAACCCAGCGGCACACCCCCATCGGACCATAAGGAAAATACAATCACAGAGATGGGCTCCAGTCCCAATAATTTCTTATTAACTTTGTATCACGAAAAATGATTTCCTAAATAATTTGAATAATTATAATAATCAAATAATCAACCAGAGAAATGCATCAATGCAAATTTTGCCACATTACGGCCATACAAAAATGTCCAAGATAGAAAATTACAAAATGACTAAAATTAGCTTTCTTTCGAAGCTCAAAAGTGGCAAGACACATAAGACGAATACTGTTTCGTGGTATATTGAATAGCGTACCTTGTAGAAGAAGATTTTTGAGAGCGTGACAGAAACTTGGCTGAAATACTTGCGCGATGACCAGGTACGAATTTCTGTTGCTGTATCGTTTGTTGTTCCGTTGAAGGTTCGTTACTAGAGTTGCTACGAGATCTGGACGCGGACAAGATTTTGGCAGGCGTTGCTAACTTTTCAAAATGTTCCATCAGAGGAGAGAAGGCTTCATCATTGTCACTCTCCACATCAGAGCTTGAATGTCGTTCCAACTCACCCTCCTTCTCAGGGTCGGTTTCAGTATCCAAATTTTCTAAAAATGATCAAAAGAACAAATCTAGTTTAGGTTTTGCATTTTCTGTACTTAAGGAGAACTTTATTATCTTTGAACTCAGCAGAGAGGGTCTATCAATAGTTCTTTGGTTCTACAATCATTTAAACTCAAGGATCTGGATGACAAACTTGAAGCAATTGAAAAGCCGCATTATAAGTATAATTTATAAAATAGTATAATTCATTCAATTTGACTAAGAAACATATTTCTACTACATATAGTCTAATACCATTAACCCAGCTAGTCTAGCTAATTTATTACCTGTCCCATTCAAATCAATCGTTTGGCCGTTCTAAAAGAATAACAAACAATGAAATTAGATTAGATAAAATTTATAGCAAAGCACAATTTCACATTTCTAGAAGTAGCAAATTAGTTTTCAAAACGAAGTTAATGACCAGAACAGACATGTTAAATTACTACCACTCAATTTAATTTTATTGTCTTAATCTTATGTCTTCTCTTATGGCTCTTTCTGTTTGAGGTCCCTTCAGGTTCAGTTACGCTAGATTCTGTCCTCTCGCTAATAACAAGAGCGATTTGAAGCCGCGCCACTCGACAGTTTTCCCTCAGGTAAGACTTTTTTAATGGAACGCCTACGTCGCCCTCCTTATCTAACCGGCTATAAACCAACCTCAAATTCCTTCTGGATCAGTAGATATTGGTGTTTTAATTTTGTCCTAGCATATTTTAACAAACAAAATACCCAAAAATCATTTACCTGATTGAACGTTTGATTGGTTGATTGCGAATCACGTGATTCAGTAACGCAAAAAGTTCTAAAAAGAAATAGGATTCAATTTTTATCATTAACGACAGGAATATTACTTTTTTCATGACCCAAAAAGCTCCCTATTAAAACAATGTTCTTGATATGAACAAATTGGTAGCCATCCAGGGTTCCGACTAAGGTTCTAGCCCCCCCCGCCAAATTTAGGTTTCCCCCGAAATCAAGCCCCCCCCCCACCTTTATAAATGTTGTAGGTCCCAG
>JAUJPO010055615.1:0-14278 GCA_032270745.1 Tiaropsis multicirrata
ATATTTATTTATCTTAAGTATTTTATTAGGGATAAGAACCATTGTACAATATGGAACCCGAAACACGTTAAATAAAATAAAATAAAAATAAAAAAATTTTGTGTTTCAAGTTTGTTTCTTGGAGTTGTTTTTACTAGGATCTTTTCCTCTCTTATTTTTTTATTTTGAAAAATGTAGTTTTTCACCCATTTCAAAGTACGATTTGAAATTAGAGTTGAAAGGTTTTTAGCATAGGAGTGAAACATATGCATTGATTAGGTTAGCCCTGGAATCGAGGTTGACTTAAGGTGTCCTGCTAGACTAAGATTAACTGAGCCGTCAGTCATTTTTAGACGTCAAAGACGGTTAGCTTTTTTTATTTTTGTGCAAACCTAGCTATATAACGATAAAAAATACTCAACTTCAATGTCTGTTTCTTCGTAGAGACTAACTAACAAAGAAATATATTGACAAGTAATAAACAAAATGCAAAGTTACCTGGAATCATTAAGGATTGCATCGAGTGATGTTGACACGTTTTTCGAATTATGCAACGGTTTGGAAGAGCAACTTGACAATGGAAGATTTCAACAGTACATCCAAGAAATGAATCAACCAAATCTTTAAGAACACCCAAAAGATCGGATTGCAACAAACATCATACCTGGTAAGTTACAACTTAGGCATTTTTTCTATAAACATACAAGCCAAACAAAGAAACTTAGCGACGAATGACATACAAATCGTACGTCCAAAAAAATACCATTTTAACGACCTTCTGTCTGTTGGTCCTAGCTCAAAACCCTTTGTTATATAAATGTTGATATATTTCGTATAATTCGTAAACTCACGTTCGAACAAAATGTTCTGATGTCCTGTGAATACGAATCACATGAGTTAAACCGCAAAATACAGTCAAATGGGCTGTTTGTGAAAGTTAACTCCCAAAATTTCGCACTATAATGAAAGTTAGAATTCCAGTGAATTCCATTGACAGTTAGCTTTCAAAATCTTTTTGTTCAATGTGAAAAAAATTCTCATTCTAGCAATTTTGCTCTCCCTAAAAGATGCACGACAGCTACTTTAGAACAACTTGCTGGTTTTCTAACACGTGTTCTGATTTTTTCCAATTTAGAATCCCACGCAGAACGATATTTTGCCATCAAATCCACAGGAAATGGAAACTGTCTATACAATTCCACAAGTATTTTATTGACTGGTAACGAGAAGTTAGCGACTGAACTGCGTGTTCGGACGTGTTTCGAACTTGTTAAAAACTTCGATTATTACATACATCATCCGCAAATAGAGTCATTACAGATAAAAACTGTCAACGAACGTACGAATTATACCTTACAAGGACTTTACTATGTCGGCTGTTTTGGCAACAAATCGAGTCAAGTCTATGAAAAAGAAGGGTTTGAAAAAGCCATGAAGATTGAAATTACCACCAATTCTATCAACAAAAACTATTGCAGTCTCCTTAGCTTAATCGCATTAGGAAACCTACTTGGTATGCCCATCGAATCCGTTTATCCCGATCATCGCCTTAGAATTCTACCAATGATGCAAAACACGTATTACCCTAAAATTCCATC
The DNA here is from genome assembly GCA_032270745.1 of Tiaropsis multicirrata. Lineage (NCBI taxonomy): Eukaryota > Metazoa > Cnidaria > Hydrozoa > Leptothecata > Tiaropsidae > Tiaropsis > Tiaropsis multicirrata. The sequence goes on from JAUJPO010055615.1 coordinate 1,578, forward strand.
TCTAAACACCACCAGAACACTCAGCATTTTATGGACTTCAATGTCAAAATGGGATAAAAGTTCCGTATTTTCACCGAACCATTTTGTACCATTGATTAGAAAATCTGAAGAATTCCCATCGACAATTGTAAAGGATTTTTTCCAACCGAAAAAACGCTGTATACTACCAAAAAAACTACCAAATATTATACTACCTATTCGTAAATCGGAGGACAAGCTTAATGACCTTCCCCTCGCTCTTCCTAAAGAATGGTACGTGAAAGAAGGAAGAAACAAACTTTCGAATTGGGAACGAGATAATAACAAACTCGAAAACAAAAAAGAAGAATTCAATGAATCATTGGCAGAATTTGCAGCCAAGTTGAAAGATTCTGCTACATCTGAGCATTTGAGAGCAGTAGCTGCTACCGGTATTTTCATTTCAGAACAAGCACCTCTAGTGAAAACGCAAGACGTGGTCGAATTTTATAGAGGAAACAAAGAGTTGGATACGACCAAGAAAATGATGTCTGGTGTATTATATGACACGCTGCGAAAACACTTACCGATACATCAAGTATACATAGGTAAGAGCAACTTTACTATTTACTTACTTTGTGTTTACTTACTACACAAAAAGCCTCGTTATTTTTTCAACATTTTTATATAAATGTTGAATCACTTACCCCTTTTGATTTCAAAATTGACGGGGACCTCTTAGAATTTATTTGCTGAATGCCTCATATTTTGCACTCCCCCCACTATCCTGGGGGGAAGTTGATTTGGGTCGTAAACGTTGTGCTGGGAGTTTAGAAATTTTGGATTTCAGGTGGGGGATAAAGGTCAAACTGGGGGCTTTTTCATTTAGGTGGGATTTGGAGTCTTTTACACATTTTCTATGGATTCATCCAGCATTTAAAAAAGGTTTCATCTGCGGCGCCATGTCTTAACAAAATCACACTCTTTTCTTGTCAAAGGTTATTATTGTCATGCTTCAAAATTACTAAGTTATGGGTTGGCTCCCTCTAAAACTTTACTTTAAATAGTTTTATTCCTTATATCATTAGGGAAGCACGCCTACTTGTTTGAAATCAAACTGAAAGACACGATGAAAGCAATTCAGAAGATCTTTGACGAATCGGAGCGACAAGAAGGGTCATTTAACGACCATATAAACAACCAGATAGGAGACATATACGGTGATGTTTTACGAATGATGGACACAAAAAGGGACAAGGACATACTAAAGGGACTACTTGCCCATATTACAAGTATCCGATTTGCCTCACAAATTCAAGGAATAAAAAGTAGAACAGCTATCCGTAACTGTCGCCAATCTCTTCGAGCTAACATAGATCAATTCAGGATGCTAGACATGACAACACTAACTGTGAGAAGTGACATGGAGGTTACGCAACAACACAACTTTCATCAAAGAGTATTAACTCAAACTAAATTTAAAGAAATGCGCGTAATTGCAGAAGGAAGAGGTGCTCATTTAAAGTGCAATGAATTTCCAGAATTGGCAATGGTTTTGGAAGGAGTCTTTGGAGCCAATGGTATGGAAAGTCACCCAAGGCTAACTGATGATGTTCTCTACAAAGCTAGAAACAATGCGATGACAATGGTGAAAGCTAGAGAGGTTCTGCTCTCACTAGCTCCAAATAACTTCCAAATATCTCTATCCAGCTGTTACAACTACACACAAAATTTCAAATCTGGCACATATCAAGCCAAACGACATCATGCTGGGAAAGGAGTCAATGCCCGCATATCTTTACACGCTCCACCGAGGATAGGTGTTGAAAAGCCTTCTCCTAATTTACACTGGACATCATCCAACATTAACCAAATTCTTTCAAAAAGCAAAAACACAATTTTTGATTCAAAAGACGCAAAAAGTATCGTTTGTGCAGATATTGCCCCGGTACAACGAATTGGAAAAACATGGAAAAAAAGAGAAGGTATAGCATGATAGTTATTATATAAAAATAGTCTGATTTCAGTTAAGGAACATGTTTCTCCCATCAAAAAATACTCATACAGTAAGACTTCTTTGCAGCTTTTTTTAAGTTATTGGAATTTCTTGGTGAGTAATTTCAGTGGAATGAACATTGCACAGGTTGGATTGATAAATTTTCACTAGACGAGATGCAATTCTTTTTTCGTACTTAGTACGTAAAAAGGTAAAACTTTTTTTTCTTTTTGACTTTTAATATTTACTTAAACTTTTTTAGGTACATTGCTTGATCATGAATGGGATCAAAGTAGAAAAAACGCTGTTACTCCGATGGCACACTTATTTCTTGATGATAGCCGCAACATTGGAACGGATTCAATTACCCGATCAGGTATATAATTATATACTTTTTTTGTAAATTCCTCAAGACATGGCTTGTACTCCCCCCCCCCCACTTCTTTGGGCGGAGGTAAACCTCAAGTTTGCCAAAAAGTGGGTGGTACCTGTTTTACTTTTTAAATTCAGGGGCCTAAAGAGTGGGGGGGGGGGAGCTGAAAGGCTACACTCAAAATTATAGGGGTTATATAAGGTTTTGTAAATAAGATACTTATAACATTAAGAAAATGTCCTTTTTTCACTGAAAAATGTGGTCTCACCCTATGTAGTCAGGTAGCTATTATGACCAAAAATCATGAAACTATGCAACTTTGCAGATTATCTAAAAGTCGTTGGAAATGGCTGCTAGGAGTATAAAGACAATAAAAAACTTTGCTTGGCTCTTTAGAAATTTTCATGGGTCCCTTCAAAGAAGAAATTAAATAACACAAATCAATGTTTTTCTTTTTATTAGGAAAGGCAGCTGTTTTGATAAACCTAAGCTTCTATGAGCCATCCACATCATTTCGGTGCATGAATGAAACTTTTGAATTGATGATGATGCCCCAGTTAACCGATGTATACCAGGACCAGGGTCATAATAAACTCAAACAACATCTTGTAAATATTGTGGACAACGGACCCGGTGAACAACCATCAAGCCCTTTGATTCAGATGCTTCTGGTCAGATTGAGAAAGTTTTTGAAGCTTGAAAGTGTTTGTCAAGTGTCGTATGCTGAATACCACAGCAAAAGAAATTTTGTTGAAAGAGTTCATTCGGAGGAAAACAAAGCACTTTCTCGACATGGTCCGTTTTCCAGTACAATGGTAAATCAATCAACCAAACTCAACTCAAAGGAGCACCGTGAAAACATGGAGGCCATGGCTGGGGAAGTGATTGATTGTATTCAGACAGCAAGCTTTGGGAAGGTGCCAATCTCTTGTCAAAGGGGCGCAGTTGATGCAGATATGGTTTTCAATGATGAAGAAAAGTTAAAAACATTCCTTGCCATGTCGGAATCCAACAAAATGCAGTTCACAGAGACGTACGCCCCTGTCAAGTCCAAATTTTTCAACCAACTCTGTATCACTTGGGGGTTGGATCAGAACTTTGAAGGTACCTATTACCAAGATTATTTAGAGGTACAAGGTTCATTGAAAGACAAATACACTTTTGTTTCTGCATCTTCTGACATTTTCCATCCTAAGCAGCCGGTCCCCGATTACATTCGCTGGTTTGAGTCCAATGGTGAGCTCCATTACATGGGAGCAGAATCAAGAAGTCAACTTTCTGATGGAATTTGGAACAATACAAGAGGTTTATTCCTGCCAACAGACGTATTGGAGATGGCTTTTGATACACTTGTTTATCCTCTTAACATTTCTGAAGATACAATGAAAGCAATTTCCTTCCTTGCATGGTAAGAAAATATTACATAGTATATAATCTTTGTCTACTCGCTTTACAAATATAATTTTGAAAATGCAAATTTCTCTTCTTCTTCTACATTTGTGTATTTATAGAAGAAAGAGAGGATCACTTTTACAGTACTCTGGCATTAAAACCTTTTCCAATTAGTCGGAAAAGACCAATAACACATTATAAAGTACATTTATTGTCAATTGTTATTCCTAAGGCTACCATTAGAAGAAACAAAGGAGTTCTTCAACATTAAAACGAATCAGACAAAAGAAGACATTGCGATGGAAATTTTACGTACCGAGTTGAAAAACAACAAAATTTACAAAAAAAACAAAGCTGAACTTGCAAAGATATTCATATAAAAGAATACCCATTTCTGGATCAACAAAAGTCGATCTTGCACTTGAAATATTGAAACATGAAGGGTTTGACACAGAAAAGTTAAAGAAATCAACATCTACCTTCGCATATAATGGAGATTTATCTACAATACCTGTTATGTCATCCCAAGTCAGGGATCTTGGTGAGTATTCAGACATTTTAAGACATAAGAGCATGTTTTATTTTTAATAAAGTCAATGCAAATTGAGGATAATAAACCATAATATAACTAGGTTTTGACATTTGAGCACCAAAATATTAAGAAAATTTTAAAATTACTTTCTTTTAAGTAGCAAAAGTAGCTCCTTTTTAGTAAAAACAAGAATATTTAACTTATAAGAACAGTTTAATAAAGGTTAAGAACAATTGTCGGATTCCTCTGGTCCTAAGGCATTTACCCTAGGTGATTACTTTACAAATTTTAAGTTCTACTTCAATTCTTTTCAGGAATTGCATCTCTCAAAACAATTCTCCAGTTTCATAACTTGCCATCAAAGAAAAACAAAGATCAGCTTGTTTTGGACGTTTGTTTGCTGCGGAGTGGAAGACTTCACCTCATAAACAAAGAAAAAAAGCTGACATTACTCAAACTTATTGAAATTGCTGAGCAAATCATAAGCCACCAACGATCCCTGGATGTCTTAGCCCTTTCAAGAAAAAGAAAATATGCCACACCAACAGAGTCTGTTTTGAGTCTCAAAAACCCCAGAGCAATGGCAAGTGCATATCCGGTATACACAAAGAGTAAAATTGAAATTCCTGGCAGCATAACAAGAGCCACAATTGCTGACATGTTTGAAGTGCTAAAAACTGATATCCAGGCAACAATTCGTCCATGTACAAGTGAAGTTCCTGAAGCACCCACTACCTCAACAACATCAATCTCTGACGAATACGAAGCCTTTTTCGAAGTAGGGGCGAAGGTATCTATTCGTTGGAAAAAAGAAAGGGGTTGGAAAGCAGGCTGGTTTATTGCATTTGTACAGGACTATGATATGCTGAACGACTGGATAAAAGTTGAATATGTAAGTGAAGAAGGACATCTGTATAAGATTGAAGTGACAGAGTACTTGGAAAACAAAAATTTGAAATTGAAAAGTGGAGTTTTTACAGGATGATAGCTTTTTGAGACTTTTATAGTTAGGTGGACCCTCTGTCGACAAATCAAAAGGGGCTTCTTTTACAGTTGGAGTATATAACTTCATAAAAAATAAGATTCAATTTTATTTGCCCACTATGTCCACTCCATTAAAGAAGAACTTCATGAACTGAACTCTAGCCTTCTTTTGTCCTTGTTTTATACCCATGATCCTGTCTAGTGGCAAATAAAATTGAATGACGTAGCTAGATTGAATGTTTAATGGTAATTTTTTATGAAGTTGATCTGACTGTCTTATTATTTGTCCTCTAAATCTTACCTATCAGCCTTTTATTCAATGTGACTCAGAGATCTCTCATATGTCATACTCCCTGATAAAAGAGTTTTTAACGATATGTTACTAGCTACAAAGTTTCTCTATAAGAAAAAATTTGTTACCTTGTAGAAAAAGCCATATCATGTCACCAATTAGCCTGGATTTCCATGGTAAATTCCCCTCCCCTTCCTCTTCAACTAATGGTTCTTTTCAGAAGTTTGGTGGAAATAAAATATGATGCGAACTCTGATGAGGTGGGAATCCCAACAAATCCCAACTAGTCACCAATTCCATCGGCTGAACTTCAAACGGTTACCACTCAGCGAGCGCAGCTTTCCCTTTTCATGTTTATCTGTTCTGATTGGTCTCGAAGAGAAGATTCGCTAAGTGGAGACCGGGCTTTACTTCGAATAAACGCCCGGGTGTCTATTTTTTAGGGCGGGGCCTTAAAAAGAGGCGGGCGTTTTTATTAAATGTTTTTTATTTTCGATGGGCGCGGGGCGTTTATTTGATTGATGGGTAGGGCGTTTATTACATCACATACAAAAGGGGTGTCTAAAAGAAAAGAAGGGGGCGCTTATTCGAAGTAATACGATGCACGAAATAAAGTACAATGACCCCGCCCCCCGAAGGCTCATTCGTGTCATTAACTTTAAATTATTTCCTGATCATCATAGGTTATATACATAGGTTATTTTTGCTCTTATTGTACATTTTTGTTTACTTATGGCGTTCCGTGGTTTTGGTTTTACATTTTACAATTTTTCTCTGTAAATAATATGTATTTATTTATACTTAAATCTTTGTTTGTTGTGTATAGTAGTTTTTCTCTCTAGGTATTTTTTAACTAATTCATCATTTTGAAGCGTCCCAAGCTGAGAAAAAAGAACTTTTGTGCAGAGAGAATGGCGCAATTCAAAAAGTTGTATATAGACACTTAACGTAATCCCTCAGATGGTATATTTTCATCCCATGTGTCTTTAGAGTTTTAATGTACAACAGATAGAAAATTCATCTGAAACATCAGAGGTTACTTTTTAGACTCGTGCAAATCCTTGATGGTAGGTTGTACTGCTTTTCATCCTTCTAACGAAATGTGTTTTTTTAGTAGTCCAACGGTTTTGTATCTGCGATTTAGACTGGTAGTTGAAAATCGCTCCTCGTCGTATGTATGTGTATATATAAACGTATATATAAAAATACCAAAAACATTCTTCTCTTTTTAGTTAGATCTCTTTAAGTTCATTATATACCTTAATGGTATTAAATTTCGCGTGTATTAAATTTCGTGGGTACTTAATTTCGCGATTTTTTAGGTCAAATTTCGCGAAATTTAATACCGTTTAAATTTTTCAAAAATACAAAATCGCGAAATTATAAATAATACACGCGAAAAATTTTCAAAATAGGCCGAAATCGCGAAATTTTCAAAAATGAAAGATGAAAATGAAATTTTTGAGGGATTAGTGATTAGTTTTTTACTTTAGAAATAGATTTTTAATCAATAATAATACAATCACTAGTTGTTTACACCCAATACGTTGTGTTTCAAGCGAAATCAGTCATTTTCTTTCTTTATTCCTACTTTTTGAAAATGCCCAATTTAGTGAATCGCGAAATTTAATACACGCAAAATTTAATACCATTAAGGTATTTATTCAAACTTGAAAAAGTACAAGAAATGAAGGGTAGATTTCCTTTCAAATTAGGTGAAACAAAATTTTAAATACAGTAGGCATTCATTTGATGAATTTTACAGTTCTAAATCATGAAGCATGGGAATGAGAAGCATTCCATTCTTAGTAGGAATGGCAACAAACTTTTTCTTAATGTCTGTTGTATAGATTGTTGACTCTTTAAAGGTAGTGTTTTCCAGCAAGACACAAATTCCAATATCTTTAGAGTCAACAGGCTCATCAAAGTATGATCTTGTTTTCTTGAAAGAATACAGACGCGCTGATATTTCTTTGCCTTTTACATCAAGAACTTCACATATTTTATTGTTACTGGTGAGAAACCATGCATCACGGTTACCTTTTAACACAGACCTCACTTTTGTGTGAATAACTTTATTTACAAAGTCAACACCAGTTTTTTCCATCTCTTGGATTCTTTTAGCAATCTGTGGCAGAGGTTGATGGCTTTTCCTAACCATCTTTTTGATTCGATGCAGAAAATTCTCAAATGGGAAAGCTGAAAGATCTGCCAAGCCACAGTTAAAATTCTCAACATCTTCGTGTAAGTGTATTGTGGAATGGACATTGTACGAGACAAAACTTCCTCCATATAAATCTGATGATTTTTCAACAAACCATTTCAAAAGCTGTTTGGTAAAATTAAACAGGTTCAGATAGTTTTCCTCCTCAGGTTTGAAATACATCAACACTGAGACAGAGACACTTAAAGCCAAAAAGTGTCGATAAACATCAGCATTCACCACTCCTTTCAAAACAAACATTCCAGTGTAAAGAAGAAACTGCTTAAATTCAGTAGCCTTCCAACGCTTCAACCACTTCAAAGATCTTGGCTGTCGAGCAAATTCAGAGGGAAGGGTGTTGCGAAGAACAGATAAGCTATTTGACAATGTATCTATTTGTCTTTGAGACAGTTTACATAATCTTGGTCCACTTTTTAAACGGTATAACATCCTTTTGGTGACACCAAGAAAGATCAGATGCATGGAATCCAAAACAAAAAACTTAACACAAGGTATGCCATATTGGCAAAGAATACTTAATTCATGTTGATGCTCCGGGTAGTCGAAATCAGCAAACTTTTCATCTGTCCTTAACGATGAATTCAAATCTTTGTAAGTCATTGTACTGCCATCAATTTCGCCCGCTGTGGTGCATCGTTCACAAGCATTATACCCAGTATGACCTTTAATAGATTTCAAATAAGCTCGGGCAGGAACATCACAAATGAAGCATTTAATTTCAAAAGCTTTAACAATATACTCATCAATTTGAATCCCATTTTGTACAAGATGAGAGTATTCTTCCAAAAAATCTTTCATGAAGTCAGCAACACATTTTGGTTTACCCTCCCCACAAAAAAGAGCAATAACAAAAGGGGATTGTTTTTCAACCATTCCCAAAATTGGCCAGACTTCTGTTCCCGCACTTTTGAAAAGAGGCAATCCATCAATATTAACCTTTAGAGAAATTTTTTCTCCAACAAAAAACTTTATTTTTGGTTGTCTTAAAATTCCTTCCTTGATACCAAGATATATGTATTCACCTCCACATTTCTTGCAAAATGATACCTGTCTGGGAGTATTCAAAACAGTTCTCGCATCTTTAGGAAGTTCTTGATCAACATTTTCTCGTAGAACTTCCATCAAGCCATTCAGTGCAGAGTGAGATAGATTGTTTGTCAATGCCCACTTTGCAAGGTCAGGTAATAGATTCCGTGTATTTACTTCTACTTCATTGTTTGAATCGGAAGAGCCAGATGGGTCAGATGAATCAGAAGATGATGTTGATTCAACGTAAGGACTAAGCTCTCCTCCAGACAAATTGTTTGAACAGTCAGATGAAGTTGAGATATCCATGGGCAAGGGTACATTTTCAGAAGGATTATGGAGATCTGTTGAGACTTGGGGGTGATCTGTAATCCCTAAATTACTGCTATTTTGGATTTCAATATATTGCAAGAATGTTCTGTTTTTGTCCCTCCATTTTGAGCTTCTTGAAGCCATTTTTCATTTCAATTGTATTTTTCAATCACTTTACAAATTATCCACCCAATTTAACTGTTATGTCACGATGAAGCCCTCTAATAAGCATTAATCCATTTACTAATCAACAACAGATAACTGTCAATCAAGGGGTAACTTTCATCAACTCCAAACGGGAGAATTTCTGGTCTGTAATTTGTACCGTAAATTGTCCTATCTCCGTCACCCCCTCCCTAATTCCGTCAATTTACGGTAATTGAATGTAGATAAAAAACAAACAAAAGTGTTGTTTTTCTTTACTTTTGTAAATCACAGACCAGAAAAATCTGCTGTTTAGAGTTAATGAAGGTTACCCCTCACCTAGGTAACCCCAATTGACGGTAATGCGATGATCAAATTATACAAATTCGATAGTTTAATAATTCAAAGGCAACAATCACAAATATCTTTGTTTCGCGTCGCCCGACCGACTGTTAAAAATCAAGTAGAATTGAGTCGGAGAATCGGTAAATTTGTCAGACTTTTTGTGTCGATGACGTTTTCTTTGTTCAAAGATTTTATCATTCCTGTTTTTGGCGAGCAATTTCTAGCGTATTTTGCAGCTTTTTAATTCCGTTTATTATTATATGCACCATTTTGTGTCAAAGGTCATAATTTGAAACTAGGCTAAACACGCGTTCGTGTTTTGTTTTGACTGGCTGGCTGGCTGTTGAACTTTTCTTCGAGAATCACAAAATGGAGGTCGGACAAGAAAGCCTGAAATTTTTTTGAACCGACCGACCGACCGACCGACCGACCGACCGACTCACTTTTTAGACCTCACAGAATGACGCAAAACAAGGATATTTGTGATTGCGGCCTTTGTTAAAATATGTGAATGGGCATTCATAAATTGTGAACAGCCTCCTATAAGTTCGATCTAAGTTGGTATTGGCGTATTCGTCGGAATGCGTATGCTATTGCGGTATATGCCGTTATCAGCGAATATGGCAATAACGCCAAATATATATAGTGAATATCCTACACTGAGGAACTTTATGCTGCCTCACAAACTTTTACGCTCCCCACCGCAACCTTGTTATTTCACTTGCTTGAAAAAAACAAGTTCCACCCACAAGTTCCCCGAGAGCACAGAAAATAATGATAACTATTTTTCTTAGTATGATGGCTCTATCTAACGGAGATCTTTCCTTGAAGCTTCAGTTCACACGACCCTAGGCATGGCCCGGGCTTCAAAATAAAACTCTGCAAAGTGGCCCAAACATTTTAAGCGCAGTTCAGAAGCGGCCTGGGATTTCCGCTCCCCAGAAGCTGGTCCGAGCATGGCCCGGGATTGTGCGGGGCCTGCGCGGGCCCTGACTCAGGCCTTTCCCAATTTTTAATTCATCGAGAGGCCCGGAAGAGAGGCCCGGAAATGTCCGGGCCATCCATGCCAAGGGTCGTCAGTTCGCAGTCCTCTGACAGTCCCTGCTCTCTTGTGTTGCAGACCAGTATGGATTTGATGTAACTAGCGGTGAAGAACTTAGGAGTAGACATCAAAGACCTTTATTGCCCTTGTGTACAGCTTACTTACTTAGAGATCAATAGCCAGCGCACTAAAAAATGCTCATTATGGAGTCAGACATGGCTGAGGTAAGGTCAATCACAGCACATCACAGATCGATTTTATGATTAATATATCTCAAAACCACCAACAGATGAAACTAGTAATTAAAAAAATATAATCTCAAAGTCAAAGTGGCAAATCATCAAAGTGAAAGTGAGAGTAAAACCAATCAAAAAACCACATCCAACCACAATTTCATCAAACTTGCTGTTGAGACTGGCTGAAGAATCTTTCCGAATTGGCAGTCGTTTTGAATATGCGCGCGCAGATCAGAAGATTTAGGGGGTCAAAGTTGAAAGAACATTCATTGTTTCAAGCTCTGCACAGTCTCGTCGATGGACTTTTGAGCTTCCAAGGACATTACTTTTAGATTCTGAGCTGAAAATATATTTCTCATCATATTTAAATCTTTCCTTATTAAATTTTCTCTTCAAATAAAGCTTTTTATTACCCCCGGTTTTGTAGTAATCAATGGCCTCATCAACAGCCTTTCAGAAGGGATGTATTGTTATGCGGAATTAAAGGAAGTGTAACCACGACTGTCTTTAATTTCGACCGGCATAAAAAAGCCGATCGAATGTCGGAATTCCTCGAATGTCCTAAATTCCGCTTAAGCTTTTTCATCGTGCATTGACATTTTAGCTAACTTTTGATTGGGGGGGGGGGGGTGGTAGAAGGCTAGAAATAAAGTCAGAAATAACACGAAAATGTTCGATAAAAATATTCGACGTCGTATGACGTCGCATAGACGTTGGTTTTTCGACTTTCTTTTTTTACTTGAGTATGCCAATTTTAACATTCAAAAAGCGAAAAGAACGCTTGTCATCAGCAAAGATTTGTTAGTTTTAGCGAAAAAACAGATCGCCTGATTATCGTCGTATCATGGTCATTTAAAAGACGGTTAAAAATAAACGGTCGTTAAACGGTCATATCTGGTCCATGACGGTCGCGACCATGTATCGACCAAAAAGCGACCGTCACCTAACGGTCGAGTGCTTACTGGGTTACTACTTCCAGAAGTAAGTCATGTCATCAAGCTCACCGTACGAGATGCCCACAAGAAGGTTTTACATTTTGGAATCGAGTCAACGCTTGCCCGAGTACGAAAAGATTATTGGATAATTCGAGGGTGCGGTTCATTGCTGGAATCCATTGCCAAAGATTGGTTCAAGCAAGTGCTGACAGGTGTCAATTTTCTCTTCGAAAATAACATTATCCATCGAGACATCAAGGCTGAGAACATCTTGCTTCATCGGGATTCAGAATCGAAAATTGTTGCCAAGATTACTGATTTTGGTGCATCGAGATATTTGAATCCACAGTCTCAGTGTTTGTCTCCAGTAGGCACCGTGTTTTCTTTACCTATAAAAAAACACGAAACTTCCGGTTTAAAGCATTAAAATGTTAAAAATCAAGTCTTTTAATAAAGCCATCGAATTGCTACACAAATTCGCCTTGAATTACTGTAATTTGTTAAATGTTCTTAAGCCTTGGAATGTTCTTAGCATGTTTTTAAAGTTGACCTTTCGAAGCCTTATGTTCTTATATACTTTGTGTATGCATAGGATTAAAACCTCGGATTATACGTTACAGGAATCTTAAAGTCCAAAATTTTAACATTACCAGATCACCGCAAGGTTGATCAAACATATAAGTAGAAGAATATAAAACAACCGATCTATTCACAACGTATATCGTGACCACAGTTATCGTACACAAGCAGGTTAACCCCCAGCTAGAAAATACATTTCTATTGTGCCTGCTGGATCTTTCCATTCTTGTAGGATAGGTGACACGAAAACCGTCATTCAACAAAAATTGAATTTGTCCAAAAGAAAAGGTCAAGAGTTCAAATTCAGGCTGTTGATTGAATTTAAGTCTAA
>JAUJPO010055626.1:0-14276 GCA_032270745.1 Tiaropsis multicirrata
CATTGCCTTAGGGAAGAGAGGTTTTTGGCCTTTTTCTCAACTTCTATCGCATAGAAATTTTGCAAACTTCAGGATGCTTTTACAATTTATGATACTATAATACACTCAAAATTTCTTTCAAAACGAACGGGGGCATCAAAAGATATAAGACAAAATATCACCTTCCCTAGGCAAACTCCACTTTATTTTTCACACAACAGTGGAGCACACGTGTTTTCTGGCAAAATCTAAATTAAATCGGCTAAAATCATAAGTAAAGTATTTGGCCGATGTTAGACCACTCCGAAATTTATGTAAATTGCCAAATGATTATTTGGCTTTTACTTATTTACTTATATATTCAAAAAGTCCCTTTTTTCAGAAAAATTTCCTCAAACTTACTTCATAAATTTGTTCTAAAGGATAAAAGAAAAATAAATCCTTATTTTAAAGTCAATTTGTGTAAATCTTGACAGACAGAAGTGAAAATTTTGAATCCGATTAATCCGAACACAGATTGCTGTGTTATTTGAAATAAAACTTGATCACAAAACTATAGATGCACATCAACAAGAAAACATGATTTATTTAAGTTTGTTGAGCTCTTTTCCCCATGCAATAAGAAATCTAATTTAATAACAGGTTTAATAACGATAAAACGATAAGCCAAACTCAGAAGGAATATGACTTTATACTTGGCCAATTTAACAACAAAATCAGCACCTTTAAAGTTTTTTTTTACTATGCACAAACATAAAAATTAGTTTTATCAAAGCGAAACTACAATACAATTTCTATTCTTAATCTTTTTTGGCAATAACACACAAGGTAAAATAGATAAAAATAAATTTACTTACTCATTGTGTTCATCAACAAAAATTATACTAAAATATCTCTCTCGATCACCAGTCTCAATCTCAAATAGAAAGATTTTATCATTTTATGTTTGGCTGATTTATTTCATCCTTATTTTGGGTCCCCATGAATAAAAATTCCATTTTCACCAGATTGGTTCAATACATACTACATACTCAAGAAGTATTTTCCCATGCCGTCTTGATTGACAATTTGGTAACATTTCAACAAAAGAATTCTCGGAAAAAATCTTTTACCAGTCCTTTTTTCAAGACTTTCTCCTTCTTTTCCGCCCTCACCAGTGAACCCATGGATGGCGTAAAATTTACTATCATGTCTCCTTGTCAGTCCGAATTCCATTTTTCAAGTAAAAGGAGGAGGAACTTTGTTTGTATGTTTGTCCTGGTGCTTCATTGTTCATTTAGCCAAGGCCAGGACAGGATTTCAGACAAAATGTTTCTTGGTATATATTTATAACATTTAATTTAAATGTAAAACCAGAAACAGAGAAAAACAGCTTTAAATTTTTAAGTTTTTCTCTGTTTCTGGTTTAACTTTTACTGTTGACTGTCAAACGGGGTAACATACCAATGCCAAATATCTAGTCTTGTTTGGTCTTCTTTTTGACAACAAGTTTGTTTTGACGAATTAACCAAGCTTATCAATCGTGTGATTGATAAAAACCAAAACAAGAATGAACATATCAGATTACTCCAATGCAATTAAAAAAAAAGACATTAAAGTCGTAAAATGTCTACTTCAGTTCTCATCGTCATTTTGTTTTGTTTTTTATCTCCGGAGATCCGCGAAGAAAAAACACTCTAATTACGTACTTGTTTACGTAGCTTTCACACGGCTTTTTTAATTGCTTGGATTTTGCAGTGTTCTCAAATTTTGTTTGATTGATATAGCTACTTGATGCGAACTAGAACGGCATTGAATTCTACTTAAGTTTTCAAACATCAACATTCACAAGATCTTGGAAGGTCATCAAAATGGCGTGTTTTTTGGCTTCCCATGTTTGACTGGAGGTTCCTATGTTAACATAGCTAAAATTGGGCTTCAAAAAAACTGTATATATAGACTGTCCAGAACATTAAGCAAGTACAATTAATTTAGTCTTGAAATTACACGCCGGCAAGGATTTCTGAAAGCTGGCCAGACCATGGCCTGAGATTGTGAGGGCCTGTAGTGCAAGCAATTCTTGGGGCCTTTTCCAATTTTAATTCTACAGCATGAGGCCCCCAAAAATGTCTTGGCCACATCTTGGGTCCTGCTAAAAACTGCTGACTTTTTTTACCCCTGCCGCCCTGTGTCAAAGCAATGTCAAATGAACGATGAATCATCAGATCATTTACCACAATTTTCATTCTCTCAGGTGCCAAATTAACACCCCCTCCTCAAATCAATAAAATGTAAAAATCAAATCAATCTGTCAATACCGAATATAATGTAGCTAGATAGAGATCTAGTTTTACCCTGAATTTTAGAACCGAACGTTAGCATTTGTTTTGAATCACACTCAGTCAATTGTGTTCGATCACACTCAATTGAATTGACATCGTCTGGCTGTGTGCATTTTAAACATTTGCATTTGGTTTGATTGAGTTTCTTGGTCACCGTCACCGTCACCTGGCCACAGTTTGCAGCTTTTTACTCTTCACTTT
Source organism: Tiaropsis multicirrata (assembly GCA_032270745.1). Classification (NCBI taxonomy): domain Eukaryota; kingdom Metazoa; phylum Cnidaria; class Hydrozoa; order Leptothecata; family Tiaropsidae; genus Tiaropsis; species Tiaropsis multicirrata. The sequence goes on from JAUJPO010055626.1 coordinate 2,502, forward strand.
CGTTTTGCAGATATGGCGTATTTAGCAGAATGATTACTTATCAACAAAATGTTGGTAAGAGTTGTTCTGGAAATTAGATTTTTGGAATCGATTAAAAAACATCTTCCAAAAGTTTAACTAGCCTTTTAAAAGATTGAATGTTTAAAGACGGCTGTACTATTTACAGGCTAGATTTGTAATTTCAGAGTATATTATCATAAAGCGGCATGCTGGCTCCACCACGCACGCTTCGGTCACCGCACGCTTCTTCGGTTTACATTGGGTTATTTTATTTTTAGTCCTGACAGGGGTATTGACGAGCTTTTCCAGGGGGTTTTCACCCCTTTTTTCCTTTTTTCCAAGCGGTATTTAGTACTTTCAAAAAATTTCCAAGGGGATTCATGAAGATTTCCAGGGGTCAATAACACTCATAGATTTTTCCAGCCTTTTGCTTGAAAAATCACTGAAAATCATCAAAAAAAGATGTTTCCAAGGGGTTAAAACCCAATATAAAAGGGGTAAGCTGATGTTGAAGATTTCCAGGGGGTCTTGTAATAAAGGTTCGTCAATCCCCCTGTATGGTTTAAAATGGAATAGCCCATTTCTCCCTTTCCATATTCACCAAGCAACAATTGCCAGCAGTCATTGTACTTTGCAACATTTCTCTCCTATCTGATCTCCTCATCTCCTCTCCAAAGGTATCCTTTTTTTCAGCATCTCATTATTAGAATTTTGATATTCACAGAAAGTTAGCAGTATCAATCATAAAAGAGGTTACGCACAGAGAAAAGGGTTCCGACATACCTTACTTTCAAAAAGCCCACAACATTCTTAGTTGAATAAAAAACAACCCCTTCGCTTATTTTTAACATGTTTTCTGTGTGGAAAAGTGGCTCCATCATACACATTGAGCGTGAGACTCACGCATTTTCATATTGTCTCACGCAATTTTAGAATGATTTGATTTCTCATGCATTTTCAGTTTTGCAAAAAGTTTCCCCGGTTTTCTGATTTCTGGACAAAAATTTCCCAGATTTTTCGATTTTTGGAAAAAGTTTCCCCGGTTTTCCGATTTCTGGAAAAAAGATTCCCCATGCAGTCTTCCGATTTCTGGAAAAAAGATTCTCCAGTTTTCTGATTTCTGGAAAAAAGATTCTCCTTCAGATTTCAGCTTTCATCGACGTTGATTAATAGCATTTTGACAGTTAAAAAACAAATTTTCATGTTTATTTTCCAACCTAAGTAACGACCCTGGACGACCCCCGGAATCCCCCAGAAATTTCCGGGTTGTTCCGGGGGCGACGACACTGCTATATACTTTTTTTTTTTTTTGGAAAATTTTGAAAAAACTAAAAACTACTTCTTTTTTTTGGGATGGAACAAAAAAGTTATTATTTTCAATGTATTTTTTTCTCAGACAGGAAAAAGTAATTTTTTTTCTCTGGAAAAGTACTTCTATTTGTTTTTTTCATTTGTGAGTTTTTAATTTGAACTTTTTAATTGTTTGACTTGAGATTTTTGGGGTTTTGGGATTTTTTTGAAAATTTTAAATAATTTTGAATCTTTTGAAAATTTGTGGGAATTTTTAAAGATATTTGGATTTTTTTGGAGTAAAGTGTGCAAGAATTTGTAATAAAAAGTAAAAAAAGTCTTTAAATTGCTCTAAATGATTTTTACATTGGTGAAAATACTTGACATTTTCAAGAGTCATCGAAAAATAATATTTGAACAATTCTATCCAGCGCAATTTTCATGTTCTTCTTTTCTTTGTTCTTAAAACTTCGTCGGGGAAAAGTGACAAATATTTTCCCAGGCAAAATTTTAAATAAGGCACCCCTAAATGACATACCTTTTTTTCAGTCAGGGAATATTGGCAAGTTTTTGTCCTAACTTGCATCTTTAAAATCCTGTAAAAGTGGGTGATTTGTCTCTACTCTCCATTATAAAAAGTCTTTAAATTGCTCTGAATGATTCTTACATCGGTGAAAATACCTTTACCTTTTACAACAATGATCAATGGTTCTTATCTTTCTTTCAGCACCTGATTTTTATAGAAAAAAATGAGTAAACAAAAACAAAAGTGCCCAATTTACACAGATTCTTCATCTGCTGAAGACTCAAATGATGAGAGTGAAATGATGGTCATTGACGAAGAAGAAGTCAAAACTGTGTCAATAAAGCCTTCTAAACCCACAATAACGCCCAAAGAAGAGAGTAAACCTAAAATTATCAAGAATAAGAAAAAAACTATGAAAAGCCCAGAAGGTGAATATTTACTCTTTGTGTATCTAATTTAGTCAAAACAAGGGAGCAAAATGGGTCAGATTAATTCTTCCAGTTTCCCATTGCCCTAGGAACTAAATTTTATGTGTTTTTTTTTTCTTTTTCCCTCTTCTTTGTTCTATGGGCCTAGTTGTTTCATGTCAACAAAGTCCAGAACTTACCATAAACACTGCAAAATACTGTCACGCTGCTAAAAGAACCATTTTTCAAAGCACTGAAAACACTGAAAATTACCGCCATTTGCCTGGTATAATTTTCAAATTCTCGGAAACGAGGCTGCATAAATTTTGATGAGGCTGATGATGTAATGCTTTTGCGTCACGCTTTCCAACCCAAAAGAGCATAATTATGCAAAGTTTGACTCCCCAAGCGATTTAAAGTACATAAAATTGGACCGGTAAAGAGAGGGGTACAAAGACCGGCCACGGATCGGCCGATTATAAATTTAACCGGCCTTTAGTTTATTTGAGATCGGCCAAGATAGTTTGCACATTTTTTTTCTTTCTCGACCAGTCCTGTCGACCTTTCCTTGAGATTGGACCAGTCTCTTACTTTCCTGGCAAACGACAAAATCAACACAAAGACTAAAAATGTAAACATATTTATCACGACGAAAGAAAAAAACTTTCAATTGACGCAAAAAATATTTGATTGATGTAACAAAATAATTTGAATCATGTTAAAAAAGCATTCGATTTTCTTTCTTTCGAGAGTTCCATTAATCAAATAAAAGAAATCAAAACAAAAATAAATAGTGACTGAAGCAGACAAGAATAAAATGGTTTATTTTTTAGCAATGTCATAAAGTAATTAATAGTTTGAGGTAAAAAGCTACAAGATTAATATAACAAGAACAAAAAATTTTGTTGGAAATTATGCTGAACCTGACAGGTAAAAGATTTGATTACTTTTTATTTTAGACATTAGACATCCCCTGTCTCTGTTGTTTATCAGTGAGCTCATTTAAATTTATATTGTTCTTTTGGTGTATATTTAGTGGAATGGCTTTTAGTTTTTTTGTTGGGGTTAAGTAAACTTGATTATTTTTAACACCCCCATATCACAGATCGATGAATGGGAGCCCTAGCACACTGGAAAAATGGGAACAAAAAATTGTCTCAGGTCAGATGTTAGCATAGTGTTATTGTCCCCACTGGAAAATTGCCACTATAAAGACAAAGAAATTTTGATATCCCCCACTTAATTTTGAAAAGTATTTTGTGTCATCTCCATCAATCTTTTTCAAAGATCAAAAGAATAGAGCTTTGTATCCTCAGAGGAAAAAAATCGATTTTGATTTCATTCCATTGGTTTTTATTTCCCTTTACCAAGGAAGTTAAAAGCTGCGAGTTAAGCAAACCAGTAATTTTTAACGAAAGAAAATAAATTCACACAATGTTCAAAAGTTTGTTTTCAAGCTGCATATTGCTCTGCTTGGATTGGCTAGACAAACCTTGATTTATTTTCGTTCAGATCTTTCAGAATTCACTTGAATATAGTTGTGTTTACATCTTTTGAGAACCAGATTAAAAATAAGCTGGCAACCGAATAAGAACAAGAACGGACCAGAAAGCCGTCCGATCAACCCATCTGGTTGCTTTAAACATGGCCAATTTATGGACTGGTTCAATATCGGCCCTTTCAATAATTCATAACGGCCAGAACGGTCAGATGACCTGTCCTGAAGTGGCTAAAACGGGACCGGTACAAGACCGGTCTAATTTTGATGTACTCAAAATCTCTTGGGGTGTCACATATTATGTTAAAATCTGTAGCAAAAACAGTCTTTTCATAAAAATACATCCAACAACTGCCCTCTAAATGTTCATCGGACGCTGCCCTGCCTTTGTAGTATTTAGCCTGGTAAGTGTATTTTTATTTCCATGACACTCTACTGAATCTTATTATTTGTCTCTTATTTGAATAAATAAATTATGTTCAGTTTAAAATTATCCTTTGACATAAATCTTAATCTTAGTTATTAAAGAAATAATTTGTTTTACTTTTTTAAACTCTTAGTATGTACACCTTGCATTTTGTGGAAAAGATATATTGATTTCATAGATTACAATGGATAATGAAATTACTTTGAGCAAATCTTCCCTTGTGGTTAATTCCAAAACTTTATGTTGTTGGATGAACTTAAAGATTTCTAACAATTTTTAATACAGTACAAAGGAATGGTTTTTCTAACTTCACTTTTTAGTACCCGTATGATTGAAATTCAAAATCAAATGACTTTAAGAGCATTGGAGCTATTGGCTTTACCAGAAGATGAACCATGCTATCTTTTAGATATTGGGTTTGTTTTTATAGGTTATTTTTATTTTAAAAGATTTAGAAAAGACTTTAACAGGCTAACAAAAATGGAAAATAATGCACTTTTTCCTTTCTCAAAGAGAAACACTTGGCTTCTAAAACTTTGCCGCCCCCGTTTTTCACCAATTTCCAGGTTTTTCAAGGTCTTTCCTTCCTGAAACAAGTGAGTTTTAAAAGTGAAATGATTAAACAGGGATTTTTCTTTAGTGTAATTACAATATTCTTGTATAATTTCTTTTTTCAGATGTGGATCAGGTTTAAGTGGGGAAGTACTAACAGAGCAAGGTCATTATTGGGTTGGGTTTGACATCAGTAGCTCGATGTTAGGTATTTATGAATTAATAGAATTACTTTTTTCAAATTTGTTATGAAAATTTCCTCAACTTTAATTTTTGAAAGAAAAAATAACTCTGCTTACTAATGCAATTGAGTTGATTAAAAGTAAATGTGAAAATTATTACTGATTTTGTAGATATTGCAAAAGACAGAGAAGTTGAAGGTGATTTGTTAGAATTGGACGCAGGAATGGGAGTGCCCTTTCGCCCAGGAACATTCGATGGATGTATTAGGTAATAATTTTACAAGCAAGCTAGCTACCTAGCACTTTATACCTGACATTTTGATTTCCATAATGTATTTGGTATTATTCAGGGCTCTAAAAGGAGCTAAAGACTTTTCTTCCATTGGAAGAAACAAATAAATTATGTTTTTTATTTAAAAAACACATTAATGGACCAGTAAAAAAAAGTATTTAAGATTAACCAATTAAGAACAGAGATTCTCTTCTGCTCACAACTTCTCATTTTCAAGTTTAAAAATTTTTGGTACATTAGCCCTCCACTAAATTATACAAAAAAACACTTTGCTTGTAAAAATTGTCATAATGTCATAATAAATGGCACTAATAATATGTTTAGCCTCCTCTCTTATAAGAAAAGGATTTTTATATGAAGAATTTATTAAAATTAATTGTTTTTTTTAGCATTTCAGCTCTTCAATGGCTTTGCAATGCAGACAAAAAATGGCATAACCCTGTCAAAAGGCTGCACTCATTTTTTACTTCGTTATACACTAGCCTTGTAAGAAAATCTTTAAGTTTGCATTTTCATACGTTTTCATTTCTGATTCTGAAGAGATGATTTTATAAAGCTATTTTGCTTGAGTGCTGTGATAAAACAGATGTCTCTTCTTGTTCTCTTGTTCTCTGTATATAGTATTTCTTACTCTTTCAATATTATGAACCAAATTCGTTCACAGTATTTTTTTAATTGATCGTTTATTGATGCTTATCCCTTTCCATCAGAAATTCAATTATATTCATTAATTTCTTAGAAAAGAGGAGGGAAAGCAATCTTTCAATTCTATCCAGATGGTCCGAGTCAGGTGAGTAATTATCATTAATGACAAAATAATTTATCAAGGACATTCTGACTTTTAGAACACAGACTCACCCTTTTAAAGCTATAAAATTAGCACTCATTACAGCATTTTTATCAAAAAAATAAAGTTTGAGTTTAGATGGCAGCTACAGTAGCAAATACAGGCTAAGTACAACGCTGTTCAGTTCATAATGAAATCTTTATTATTGTATTTTTAAGGAGGAAACTCTTTTATTGTGGAATTCTTTCAGGTAGAATTAATAACATCACAAGCAATGCGATCTGGTTTCACTGGTGGTGTTATTGTAGATTATCCAAACAGTACAAGGGCAAAAAAGTAATGTTAATTTTTTTATAATAACTTTGTTTTGATTAGCTTTTTAGACCTGAAAAATACTAGTAGTTAAAAACAATTTTATATTCCTTACTCCTGAAAAATGTAAACCTTTGATTATTTAAAAAGTTTCTTTGCAGCTCATGGTTTTTGAATCTTTGAATCTTTATCACTACCTGGTAGTCAAATGTTTAATATTCACCTTAGTCTTTTGCATGAGCTTTAACCCATTCAGCATCTTTTTCTACGGTGTCCTTCTTACACAGTGAATAATAAGATGATCTTTGAACTTTAAAGTAACCTGATTTTAAAAGCAACTCTTTTTTATTTCTCTAGAATGTTTTTGGTTTTATTTGCTGGTGTTAGTAATGCAGTTATGCCTCAGGTATGTGTTTTTGCAGTACGCTTTATTATTGATTCTGATTAATTTTGTGAGGATAAACTTCTGCGAATCAGACGTCTTTTGTGAGATTACTAACTTTATTCATTTTGCAATAGAGGATTTCGCCGTGACATTTATTGTTGTTGAATGACTCGCTTTTTCAAAACGTTAGATAGTCATTAGATCAAGAAATGACTTTAGCAGTTAAGATAAGTTGCCTGCCAGAAATGGCAGGCATTTTTAAGGCATAAGATACACAATATTTGATGTTTGGTTTAAGGGCGTTGTCTGCTATACGTAGACCTTTGCCCAGTGAGGATTTTGTAATCTATTTTAAGTCTCTGTACACATTTACTAGGAATTGGAAGAAAGATATATTTTAGTGGGATCCCAAAGAGATTAAGTATTAGGAAAGGAAAGATTTTCTAAAAAGATGGCATAAGATGGCATTTTAAGGTATAAGATACACACTTCTAATAATTTTAAGTCATTAACAAAATGTGAAAACATAAAAGATTGATGAATGCCTTTGAGAATTGAAATTTGCTTTTAGAGTTGTAAACAAAGCCATAAATAAAATGTAAACATGCAAAATGATCTATAAGAGGCCCCAGTATATTGTTTTATATAAAAAACTTTATTCAAACAATGCATCTTCTTGTGGTTTCAGAATTTATTTACAGCTTATTTTTAAACTCTAAATTTATTTTAGGCCTTAGGAACTGAAGGTGCAAATAATACAGTATCTTATACTACAAACAGGTTGGTAGAACTTTACATTTTTTAAATTCTCATAAAAACATGATTGACCTCATTTTGTATTGTTATATTGTTTGGTTGACATTGATACCGAACAATATAAAAACAATACTATTTTTTGTTTCGTCATGAAACTTGATATACACTCGAGAGAAGCCACCAATTTATATTCCCATTCTTTTATTTAGAGAGAGAAACAATAACAATAGACATTCTAGAGGGAAACCATCAAAGAAAAGTAAAGAATGGATTCAAAAGAAGAAAGATCGAAAGAGAAGACAAGGAAAAGAGTAAGTTAATGTTTTTACATTGAGAAGTGTTTAATAGTAAGTGTTTCAGCCTTACAAAAGCAAAATCTTGTCTCTTGAGATTCACTAAAGCCACTCTTCTACTTATCATCTCAACTCATCAAACTGATGGCGCTAATGCTATTGGTCTAAAAAGAAAATACCACAATTTTATTGGTTTAATCTGACTTCCTGGTGCAAGCTGATGAAATATTATTTTCTTTATGCTTCATGCAAGCAAATAAAAGTGGAGACCATTCTTTTCCTTAGAACGTTATTTTTAGTATATTAAGGAGTATTAGAGAAATTAATTTTAATTGATAAAATAGAATATCCGAAAAACTTCAACATTATATAATTGTGATTTTGAATGTTAACCGTTTTTCTTTCATTGTTTTAGTGTTCGAGCAGATTCTAAATATTCAGGAAGGAAGAGAAAAGTAACTTTTTGATGCTATTAAAATAAATGATTTTATTGTATTTGGGGCTTTGATCATCATTGCTTTTTTATGTGTGGAGATGTATGCAGAATCATATCAACATATCAATACAGTTTGAGAATGGATGGATGATGATGGTTGAATCATGTTGTGTACAATGTTTTAACGCTCCAGCATTTTCCACATAAAATTGGCAATTATTTACTGTATTGGTTGACCAGACATTACTAATGAAATCTTGGGAATTTTGATACTTTTATGCCAAAGAATCTTTACCAAAAATCACAAATATTTTATTAAACATAATTTTCTATCGAAATCTGTTTTTTTACAGTGGATAAGTAAATTTTTGAGAAAATGAAGATTTATATATTTTAGTGTAGAGAAATTTTAGAGAAGGATTTGTAGATGCCCAAATCTTTTTAAATTACAAATAAAGAAATTCTACTCTCTAACTGTAAATATGAAAAAATAGAAGAAATTAATACATTATTATTAGCTTTTGGTATACAATGATTGACCTCTAGAAATAATTTAAAATGTGAAGTATCTCTGCAAACCTTTGAAATAAATTTACAGCTTGAGATTTTAGAATGCATAAAATGTTTAATATTTTTAGAGGGAATCCCTTATAAAATCTTGACAATGAAATATATAACTTTGACAATTTTTTTGTTTTGTTCCTTCTCAAAGTGATTAATTCATGCAATGAAACATATCAAACCCCATTTTTTTTACTTGAAATAACAAATTTAAATGCATTGTCCTTGTACAACATATTGCATCAATGTATTTTGTGGAATGTTGAAGCAAAATTTTTATCTTCTTTATAGAAGATGAATATTAAAATATTAAAAACTAATATACATGCAAAATGAAAGTACATAAACAGCAACAAAGACAATAAAATCAAAACAAAACAACAACAATTATAATGGATGTGAGCACAGAAAGTGTTTTGAGTGGTAGTGAAGAGAAAGAAGTTTTGGATGGCTTGGAATTCCCTAAAGAGGTTGAAGAAGCATTGAAAGAGGTAACTGTGAGTTTTTTTTTAGCAAAAGGATTCGTATCCTTTTATTTCCTTTAAGAGGCAATAATATACATATGGATATGGTTATTAGTTATAATATATGTGATAAACCTTCAGCTTTTTTTCATTCCAGGTGATTTCTGGAACTGACCCACTTGATGGCAAAGATTTTAATCCTGTTGATTACATTAATGCTCTCTTCCCTACAGAGCAGGTATTGAAATGATAATTTATTCTGATTCTTGTGGATTTCTAGATTTTTTATTTAAAATTATTGGTCCAAAAATGGGTTTTTTACAAAATCTAGTCATAGGAACTTTCTGATTTTTTTACTTTACAAGAACTTTTTTTACAAGCACAATGATAATTTTCTTAAGCAAATTATTCATGATCTCATGAAAATAACATATACTTTATTTTACATTTTTTTTATTCAGCATGAAAAAACTGTTCCATTTAGATAGTTCTTGAATTTTGAAAAACATTTTTTTCGTAAGAAATTTATTAAGTCTTGTAAATTCAATTTCCTCCTATAAGAACATGTTGTTAAAAGCAAACAAATTATTGTCTTGAGAGCCCAAATTTGGTATGTTTGATAATTGGGTGATTATCCAGGGGAGTGTTACTCATCTATTGAAAATTTCTAATATTTTAGATGTTTTTTATAACCACATTTTGTTAAAAACAAACAAATTATTGTCTAGAGAGCTCAAATTTGATTGTATTCGGCTGAATTTTGGTATGTTTGATAATTGGGTGATTATCTAGGGGGATGCTTTTCTTATCATGGTTCCCTAAGCAAGCTTTTCAGAAATTTTCAGGTATGTCCAATCATGTTCAACTTGTTAAACAATGAAACTAGTGGCAACGGTTCGGTATTTTTGGATGTTTCCGTAGAAAAGATTACGTAATAGATATCATGAATATTTATTTATATATTTTTCTTCAGTCTCTAGCTAATATTGACGAGGTAGTAGCCAGAATACGGATGAGAATACGAAAACTAGATAACGATATCCGAAGTTCCATAAGAAGTCAAACAGACAGCGAAAGCAATGGAAAACAGGTTTAACACTTTTTATTTCAGGGAGTTTTTTGCCTTTTTTTTTTTCTGTGTAATTTTGTGTTACGATTTGAAATCAATTCTAATTTACAGACAATGAGTTATCAATTTAAAGCTCTTTGCACTTGTTTCAATTTTCGAGTTAATAACTTAAAATGTTTTAGCATCTTTTCATGAGTTGATAACTCAATCTTTTTTTCACTGTTTTGAATTCGAGTTATTAGCTCTCAAAGTAAAAAAGCAAATTAATAAATTTTTCAAGTTATTAACTCGAAAAATGACGTCATAAAAAATACTTGACTCAAAATTTTAACTCAAACATTCCAGACCTGATTAAATTGGAAACACAAACAAATTTATTAGCTTTCTGTCCAAAGCTATGAAGTTCTTTTTCTTTATTAATCAGTTACAGGCTCCTCGTCCCTATGCCCAGGCTTTTTTCACAGCATTTTGTAAAAGTTGTTATTAGCTTTGAATTTGTACTGACTTAGTAGAACAGGATGACAACGTTATTCTGAAACTCTGGTTATTTCTAGGCATTGGAAGCAGCAAAAGCAGATATCCATGAAGTATTTTCCAAAATCAAAGACATCAAAGAAAAAGCTGATAAATCAGAGGATATGGTTTGTGTTTCCCATTAGCATTAATAATTAAAATTCGATCTCAATTCAATTTAAGAATCCATCCACAATCAGTCAGGAAATCAGTGGCAGTAATCCCTTTTTACATGGGTATCCAGAAACCCTTGAATGTGATGGAGCCCGATTTTTGAGACAAAATTTTGCGGCAAATTTTTACCAAAAACGACCGAAAAAAGTTTTTTTGGGGATTTACTATCATTAGATTTTTCTGATTTTTAGGATGTGACTAGAGTACCATCATGGGTAAAAAAAGGCTTTAAAATACTTGTTCGCGAAAAGATTCTTTCCGGCGTAAAATGGCAGTTTTGCCTTAAAAATTACTCTTTTCTGAGTGACAAGGGTGTTTAAAGATATGAAATAATGTTTGAGATAGGGATGTTTTTTTTTCAAGATATGGATTTGAGAGAGTGGTGTTATAGTTTTAAGGATGTTGACTATCTGAGACAGGGGTGGTTTTTTTTAAAGATACACAAATTCATCAGACAAGGGTGCTCTATCCCTGTATCATGGCTGTAATTGGCCTATAAATTGAGCTGAGTTTATGCATTAGTTCATTCATTATTGTTTTGGTCTTAAAAAAAGGTTAATTTAATTTGATTACCAGGTAGGTCCATTAAAGTATCACTTGTTTATTTTAGGGGGGGACATAGAATGTAACCCCCCTGGCTCTTAGGGGGGGGCTAGAACTCAAAACTCTGGCTGGGGGCTCTTTTTTCCTAAGATCAGTGGGGCTACTTACTCAGGGGGGCTATCTGTTTAGGTCTGTTGACTGGGGGCTAATATCTTTTTCCAAGAACTCAAATTTTTTTCCTTGTACATTTTCGTTGTGTAATAATGAAGTCGTTCTATTCACGTTTCTTGGGTAGGGGGGCTGTCTAT
>JAUJPO010055637.1:0-14275 GCA_032270745.1 Tiaropsis multicirrata
AAGACGTTCAGTATTTTTTCGCGGAACTTACTTTCGCGATTTTGCCGAAAAATCGCGAACTCGCGAAAGTTTCTTCCGCGAAAGTATATTCTATTTATTTTCTCTTGCCATATAATCGAGTGAGAATTTGTTTGTTTGTTCGTTTTGAAATTGTTTAAACAATATGGAAGAAGCATATTGCATTGTATTTTTAAAAAATTCTCTCTCATTCAGATGGCATCCACATCAACTTCTGCTGAGCCTTTAACCATTTCCAAAGCTGCACAATCTGTTCCCGAAAATATATGGTGAAAAAAATATTTTTACAAGAAAAGTATATTTTAATAAACAAAGCTGCTACACATAAGTCAACAACACACATCTTCGCTTCTTGGTTCTGGGATATCAGTCTTATATATCTTTTATCAAAGAAGAATTAGTCTATACCTTACTATGATGTCTGTCTGTCTGTCTGTCTGTCTGTTCTTTCACACTTTTGAGACAACTTACATCAACATATTTGATTATTCCTCATATTTCAGGGTGAAATCAGTGAAATTAGTGCAAGAATACAAACCGGTCAACCTTGGTCAGGTAAGGAAAATTCTTCTTTCCTACCTTGAGATTGGCTCTAATTTTCTTTTTTTTTGTGCACGGGTATGGGTAGCCCTAAATTTTGATTCATAACATATTTTCGACAGGGGTGTTGTAAAAGTTGTTTATGGGTTTAAGGGTCGCAATTTCATTTTATTACCAGGTAGATCCATCAAAGTATCACTTGTTTTATTTCGAAATGTCCCTTCTGCAACAGTTATAGCGAAGGACATTTTCTCAACCACCAGTTAATCTCTCCTTTTATATTAATCAGGGTTTTCCAGATTTTCCAGAGATTGTTCCGAAAAGATTACGAAGCAACTTATGCGCTACACAGGCCGATGATGCGCCTGTCCATTACAACCAATATGCTCGTGGGCAGGTTATGAGATTTTCTAGTAATTGACTTTTGTTTTGTGGCACTTTAGAAAACAATAGAACAATTTTTGAATTGTTAAGCAAAGATATATAAAGTTTTAGTTTTAAAAGATCAATTTCAAGTTTGCTTCTTTTTGCAACCTGAATAAACCTACAGTATACTTCTTTTTCTTCATTCTGATAAATATATCTGTTGTTTTACTTTTAGGGTCAAAATGACTTGGTTCGTGAATTGGCTTTACTCTACGGCCCGTTGATGGGGAGAACAATCGACCCTATGAGCGAGGTTAGATTTTTTTGAATTCATCACGAGTACATTTTCTTTCAAGGTTTAAATAATTGTGTCTATTCATAAGCAAACTGCCTGTAGCCATGAAATGAATATACAGACAGAAGGCAAATAAGAAATACATGCCCTGTTCTACATTCTCCTTAGTTTAGCATCTAGATTGGGCAGGATTTGTGCCTAGGATAAAGCATTTTTTTACAAAATATATACAAAGGTGAAAGAATTGCAATTAGATAAGTACTGAGAGTACTGATCTTATTGTCCGACGGGCATGCGCGGTTGTGAGCTTTTACTTTGTCACAGCGGCACATCCCCGTCGGACAAAAAGGTCAGTACCATCCGGATAAAATGTAACCATTTAGAATCATCTTTGCTTTATGCAAATGGTTAGAGATGAATTGTACATCATTGGTGATCATTGGAAATTCATTGTTTTTTGTTATAGGTTTTGGTGACAGTTGGTGCTTACGAATCTCTACATTGCGCAGTTCATTCAGTCACTAACCCAGGCGATGAGGTATACCTTTTTCTATAACAATTGCTTAACATTTCTGTTGTTCTATAACAGAAGATCTATCGAGTCTAAATCTTAGATTTGAAATGTCTTTAAACTTTATGTTTATTTAAAAAAAATTGCCGTTTTTGTTAAATTATGGTACATTTTATGGCTCAGGTACGGTTATCTTGGTCTTTAATTGTGACCAGAACTGTTTATTTTACTGACCAAAAAACTGAAAACTGTTTAGGGATCCATTCCCACCAGTTAGAGAATCCGCCCTTATCAGTCATACTGTCCATTAACCGAAAATGTCGTACGGAAAATTGAAAAACTTTTTTCTATTTTTATTTTGAAACTTCATTAGGTGATTTTGATCGAACCATACTTCGATAGTTATGGTGAAACTGTTCGCGCTATGGGTGCCACTGCCAGGTGTGTCCCTCTCAAGTTGGTAAGTTTTTTCTATGATTGTTGATAGCCCCCTCCCTCTCTTGAAGGTTGAAAAAGGAGCGCGAAATGAGGTGATGTGTGAATGGTAAAATTTTCAATGGGAGAACTGCAGAATTTTCGCCCATTTGGGTAAACTGGGATTGTGAGCATTTTGAAAGAGAATTGCGTGAGATGTGTGAGTTTTGGGGTGACTGGGGAGGGGGGGGGTCCTCATTGTAAGAATTACAGACATAACTTGAGAATGTAAGTGTAACTGGGAATTTATTGTTTGTGGTGGTAATCATATTCTGTTACAGTGGAATTGATTGGTGCAAAAAAAGTGTTTGTCTTATAGAAATGTCGGCTTTCTATAGATTGAAATGAACTGAAATCGGTCCTTTTGTTTCATAAAGAATAGGTGCCGCTTTAGCCCATGTCCGCGTCTATGGAGATTCCGCTGTATTTTCACTTGTGGTTCTCCTTATACGTCATTACGTCATGTTTACGTCATATTTCTGTTTCAGCGGAAGGATGGAAAATCTTCAAAAGATTTCATTTTGGACAAAGAAGAACTAAAAAATGCTTTCAATGAGAAAACAAAATGCATCATCGTCAATACGCCACACAATCCAACGGGCAAAATGTTTACTCAAGAAGAAATTGAATTTATTGCTGGCCTCTGCAAAAAACATAACGTTCTTTACATCAGTGATGAAGTCTATGAATGGCTCCATTACCAAAATAAACACATTAGAGTTGGTAAGAATTCTCAATGATCAACACTGGTCGTTTAGGAGACTTTTCTAGGAAAAGTTTTAGTGGTCTCTCCACAACCTCCTATTTCCCATTATTTCAAATCACACCTTATAATAGCGCCGTGTGTTGAAGTTAATTTTAAGGGCGTTGTCTGACCTTTGGTCGACCTTTGCCCAGAGAGGGGACAAATCACACTTTATTATAGCGCCATATTGCACCTAAAAGTCATGTTACATTTGATAGCACCCACCCTCCACAGTGGTAATTTAGTGACTTATCATCAACTCAATACTGGTCGATATTTACAAATGAGTTTTGCGTAAGATAAATAATAAGAGAAACTATTGATTTGTTACTAGTCGTATTATTAGAAATTTGGCAAAAAAAGATGTTTCCGTTTAAAACATTAAGTAATGGATATTACCCAGCAGACACAGAACGTTGTTTTGACGTCCATACAACGTCGTTTCAACGCCACAACGCCATTTGAACGTTGAGTGCTTGCTAGGTATGAACATTTTATATAATTTTACATTTTCTCTACAGCATCTTTACCAGAAATGTGGGAACGTACAATCACAATTTGTAGCGCTGGAAAAACGTTCAATGCAACCGGCTTCAAAGTATAACTATGCCCTGATTTCTTTTTTTCTTTTCCATCATCGTATCTTAAAATGTTGGACAAAATGTCTATAGACTGGTACACTGCTCCTTCCTTCAAGGTTCGTGTAAATAAGGATAGCTGTTGGTACCATATGCAACATTCTCCGTTAAACTTTTGAGTACCTTCTGTATCTCTCTGATATCTATTGTTTTCGAAACCAAATCTTAGCCTTATGAGCGTGCAGGAATTTCCTAGTCTACACAATAGACAGCTCCAGGCTTTTATGCCTTTCTCTTGGTTTATAGCTTTTCATATGCTTGGCCAATAAGGACCCCCCTGATGTTTGTAAACAATCTTCTATAGGATGTATGTCATAATTTCCTTGATTGACAGATATTGAAATAAAGTTTTTATTTAACAAAAGAAATATATCAATAAACATTTTAATCTTCTAAAGCCGATTGGTCGACGCAGTTTATTGTTTTATTGTTTTTTTGTTTTCAAAAGAAAATCGCGCATGTGCAGTAGTTCTCGCTGTTTTATATTCATTCTAAGAGCAAAGCGCATAGTCCGAAGAGAAGGAGTTTACGCTCTGAATGAAGGAAATTATGACGTAGCCTAGGATTTCTATATCATCTTTTCGTTTTTGTTGTTTTTCACAGACAGGTTGGGCACTGGGACCAAAATATTTGATTTCTGCAGCCATGGGTATACATCAAGGAATTGTTTACACTATTCCTACGCCTATACAGGTTGGTTGCGTTCCATTGTTTTCTTACATTTGATTTTTGTTGAAAACACTTTTATTAAAATTCCTAGCTTTATTTCTCAGAAAATAAATCTTGCAAATCTCTTTTTTTTCGAATTTTATTTTTGCATTTCGAAGAACATTTTTTTTCTCGTGTAATTCCAGTAAATCAAATTTGGCAGACGTTATTTTTTATACGGAAACATGCTAAAACAAAACTTAACAAGACGACTGAAAGTCGAAAATTTCGCTAAGATATTGCTGATAATTGTCTGATAATATTCTCTAAATTAAGATAATCTATGATAAGATATTTGCAATGAAACCAAGAAAAGTGATTGAAAACACGCCAGGAAAACCATCAAAATTGACTAGATGGGCTGTGACCATACTATTATAGTATTACAGTTTAATTACCAAATTTTACCAAAAATTCTAATAAAAGGGCATCTTTTTTTTACTTTGATTGACACTGATTCAAATTACAAATGTGGTAATCGTGTATATTTTACTTGAGTTTATTGGGTTGCTTATAATAAACATACATAACAAGTTTTTAAACTCAAGTAAAACAATACACGATTACCACATTTATAATTTGAATAAGTGAAGTCAAGAAAGATGCCCTTTTATTAGAACTTTTCTTGAAATTTGGTGCATGAAAGAGCTCTACGAACAAGAATTTTTTAATTAATTTTTAAGAAATGCCTAAATCAAGAAAAAAGTGTCAAGAATACCATTACTATTTTCAAAGATGTAGTCAGCGAACGCAAATCGCACTCAAGAAAAATGTTAAAATTCGATTGAATTTGATTGGAAGATTGCTGTCGATTGGTGTTTTCTCATTGAAGTCAATCGAAACAACCGTGAAAAAATGTAAAAATTCTATTAGCGCTAAATTGTATTCTTCAATCGAATTTCAACCGTTCGATTAACTTCAATCAAATTGTTCGATTCATTTTGCCTGGTATGACCCTCCCCATAATATGTAAAAAAAATTTAAAGGCTTAAAATGACGTCACAACACGTTAAACCACGGGCAGTAGCATACACACGTGCAAAAAATATCATCTAGCGCACACACACAGCAAAAAATTATTGTACGGGTAGTGTGTACAAACCTCTAACACAAACGTAAAATGATCTAGCGCACACACACACACAAAAATCATGAAGCACATGTAGTCAAAACAATCATCTAGTGCTCCTAAGCTATTTTTATGGAAAAATCCGAAGTATTTCCCGATTTCCCGACTGAAAAATGTTGGAATTTCACGAAAAAAATTCAGTCGGTCGGCCGACGGCGAACACAAGTTATTCGTGATCTAGGCCTAATCGAATGAAAAAAGTTCAATTAATTTGGTTAGGTAATTGAACTTTTGAAAGATCAAAAAAATTGTGAGAATTCGATTATATAAGTTCGATCAACAATATTAGCTAGTACAACATATAATAATTTAATCGAACTGCAATATCGCAAAAAAATGTGAGAATTTGATTGAAGTTCAATTACCGAACTTATTCCAATTTTAATCGATTGAAAAAGTTCAACAAAAAACCTGTTCTATTAGTTCGTGAATAATAGTCTGGCACAGACACAGACACACAATAAAGCTTGCTCTGCTAACACAACAATAACATACATGGTGCCATTTTGTTGGCTTTAAAGGATGCAATCTTTGTTTAACCTTGCACTTGAAAATTCAAACACTGTAGGAATAAAGAGTATCCAGCACAAAAACCAGAAAAACAACACAAACCAAAAATCTAAATATGTACGTTAATTTCATGCATTTAAGACAAATATTTTCTTGGTGCACACATCATATACATCGAAACATTTAACTGTAGTAATAAATCTTCCCAATCTGAAAGATAAGCTTCCATCCATAAAAAAAACATTTAAACAAGTCCAAAACAGCCAACAGGCCAAGCCAGCAGTCCAAACTGATAAAGATGGCCGAAAAGTAATATAAAGCTTAAAAAAATAGGAAAATCAGAGCCATAGGCTAGTGTAAAACATCCTTACAATGCACGAGGGCGATAATATTTCCCTCCATCCGCCGCCGCCGCCGCCGCCGCCGCCGCAGTTGAACACCGATTGAAATACTTTCGCTAAGCGAAATTAATAAATAGAATTTGTATAATATATCAACAGACTGTTTTTATAAAAACAAAAAAAAATATCAATAAAATCTTTTACAAAGAAAAAACAACTTCTTCAAATTTGAAGGTAAACAGTGTATAAAAAAGGTTTCCAGAACAACTGTGGATAAATTATTACCTACAAACTAACTACCTTATTGGTGCAAATTTTGACAGTTTGACAGCTGAAACAGTTTTTGGGTAGGGAACTTAATTTGGCGGTTATAAAAAAGAGTTTAATTTGGCAGGAATTTAATTTGGCTGTAGCTGAAGTTTATGGAATATGATAAAAAAAAAGGAATTTTGGTGGGCACTAAATTTGGTAATTTTTGACCAGAGCCATCAAATCCGCCAAAATTTGTACTAATAAGGTATACCAAACAAAACAGCAAAACATCCCTTAGAAAGAGCCATAAAAATAAAAACGATGCTAAAAAATACATTAAAAATCAATGAACAGGAGAAATGTTAAAAAGTTACAAGGTTTGGGTTTCAGCAGCAACCACCTCTTTGCTCTGGTCATATTGAGTCTGTGTCTCAGTAGATGTGCTTTGGTCGCTACTCAAGTATTCATCAATGAAAGACGAATCTAAAAGATCAGCAAAGGAGATGGCTGTTTGAGTTTCAATGGTTGTTTTTGCATTTATTGAGGTTTCACCCACATCCCATGTCTGTGTTCCAGAGGTGCTGAAAATGTTGCTCTCAAAACCACCTGTTTGTGTTCCAAAACCACCTGTTTGTGTTCCAAAACTCAAAGTCTCCTGTGTAAGACCCTCACCCTCGAATACTGTCTGCGTTCCAAAACTCATATTGAGTGGTTCAATAAAATTATTGTTTTGAGAAGGCAATACAATGTCTTTGTCGTTGATGGTGTTCTGGTTCATCTCAAATGCGACATCACATGATGCATCTAATGTTTGTGTTGAGATGGTTTGTTTACATTCAGAATCTCCCTCAGTCATAAACAAGGAAGGGACATGATTTTTCTCATTGTTTGTCTCCCTTACATAAATACTGGACTCTGTATCCCAGGTTTTTCCACTTAGAATATCATCTAGTAAAGTTGATTTATCATTGTTCGCAGAATAAGTTTGTGTTTCCGTATCAGTTAAATTGACATTTGTTTGTAAACTATCAAGAAGGGTTACAAGATCATCAGTTTGTGTTTGGTTATCGATAGGCATTGGTATAATGTTTGAATCTTGTGTAGAAGCGTCTTGTGAAGGAACACCTGTGTTTGGTAATTGACATTGCATACTGAAATCAGATGTTTCTAAAACTTCTACCATTGAATATTGCATATCACTATTTGTCTGGATACCAGTGTGAACTTGTTCTGTGGCTTGAACATTTGTATTCATCGTTTGAGTAAAGTTTGTGATCAAATTTTCACTAGCAGCTCTCGTTGATTTCTTAATCAAAGCAGCTTTTTTGGGAGAAAAGTGGCGACATACTTTTCCTGCTTTAAAATGCTCACAATTGCACTTGGTTTGATGGAGACTTGATAAGGTGGATTGGATAAGCTCATCATCAGCAAGCAGTTCCTGCGTCTCTTTTGAAGTTATGAATTTCATGTGCTTCTCGAATCTCGATTCTTTAATTTTTGTTTTTTTTGGTCGCCTAAGTTTTGGTTCAGATTTGGGTTTCTTAGTTTTGGGTTTCTTCGCTTTAGCTTGACTATTGATCTCGTCTGGATTTGTCGATGGATTTTGAACCACTGGTGTTTGTTGTGTTTGGGCAGATAGGGGAAGCGTAGCAGCTGTATGAGAAGGTATTATTTGCTGATGTTGCAAAGGCTGATAAGGTGCTTTGGCTTGCATTGGAAGAGGATCAGATTGTGGTAAAGATGGAAAAAGACTCCAATTATTTAAAGATGTACAATAACTAGCAATTTGTGTTGGATCTATGAACTGGAACTGTTCTTGGTTTGTAATTGGTCTTTTCTTAGGTAAAATTCGAATGAACCTTTCATGATTTTGTGACAAGAGTGCATCTGGAGCTTGGTGAATCATTTGAGATGTGTTGACTGGTGATGGAGGTTGCTGTGGTTGAAGTTCTTTCGTGTTATCTTTTGGAATATACAGGAAACATGGAAGAGTAACCATTTGATTTTGTCCTATAGTCGTTCTAAAGGAAGAAAATTCAATTAACAAGTTAAGGTGCTTTAATTACAGCCTTGATCACAAGTTTAACAAAAACAAAAACCATTTTGCAAAAAATACCGTTATGTTGGTGAGAAAAACTAGGAAAAGAAATTCAAGGAAAATACTTCTCTTGCAACTGTTTATGTTTTTCTTTCTCTTTTTCCTCTTCAGGATCAGGAACAGCATTGTGCTTTTTGCGGTCACTCTTCAACAAATGAGATTTCAAGGATGGTTTGGTTGAGTAGTTCAATCCACATGAACAATAGAATAGTTTACGACATTGGTGGTAATGTTGTATTGATGCCATCTCAGTGCCAAACTTTTTTCCACATCTCTCACAAGGGAAGTTTTTATCGGCATGACAGAGAAGATAATGCTACAAATCAAAACAACACAAGAAAGAATCATTTTATACTCTCGGTGGCCCACAAAATATTTGACGGCGTCTTGGAGTTAAAATGGTTTGAAAAAACAATATTCGTAAAAAGGAAATAAAAAAAGGAAAATTAGAAAGGTTTGGTAGTTTTTCAAAAACAAATCTGTGAAAAACTGTAAAAAACGTCCAATTTGATAGCTGTGTTTTTGCACTTTTTTGAAAGTGATTTTTTACTTTAAAACCTTAAAACTTAAATGATGAACCAAATTTAATTAAAAAAATTATACCTCAAAACTAAAAAAACAAGCATAATTTTGAGATTCATAATACAAAACAAGTGACTATAGCCTACCCGTTTCAACAAATACATTGAATGAAAGTAAATCTTCCGTGGTGATGAGATATGTCTCAAGCAACCTTTAACAGGGCATGCAAACTTCTTCTTCTTCTTTTCTGTTTTGTCTTTAGTTTCGCCAACTCCGTGACTTTTCATTAAATGAAGGCGTAAAGCTGATGTGCTTTTTACCACACGCCCACAATTTTGGAATGTACATGTCACTTCTTCGATACCAATTGGGACATTCAGTAATTCACAGTCTGGAGTGTAAACTTCAGACCCATCTTCTGCGGTATTGCTTTCGATCATAGCAAGCCAAAGTCAGTTTTATAATTTTGTTTTTATTCAATAATTTTTCATGTTTTTCATTTTTCTCTACAAACAAAGAAAGTAAACATAAAAAATAAAATTTTGTTTCTTTTAAAGTTTGACTCAAACCATGAAAGATTTTTTCAGCAACTGTGTGGATGATTTAAAAGCAACTAAATGAGTATACAACCTATGAAGTAATAGCAAAACTTTTGAGGCCATATAATAAAAATATTAAGTTTTTTTCAGTGTGATTTCATTTCAAAATTCTTCACTAACTACGATTATATACATTTAGTTTTTTAAACTAGCCTAAAAATTTACAAAAGGATTATCTTGCTAAAACTGAATAAAATACAAAATTACAAAATTTGTGATGTCACCTAGTTTCTCTATAATATAACCAATTTACTAAACATTTGTAAGGCGAGACAAATTTAATTTGCTGTTCTACAGACCAACCCTGCTTTTGCTAAAAACAGAAAAATAAAACTTTTCCCTGTTACCTTAAAAAATAGGATTTGAGTCTGAAAATGAATTCCATATTAAAAAAAACTGTATAGATATAAGCATTAGAGTATTAGCAATTTATATCTCATTACATTGGTCAAAGAGAAAATTATTTATTATTTCGACCAATTTAAATGTTGGGAATGTTTTTCAGTTCCTTCGCGGCAATGAAATATGAATAAAAATATTTTTATTTTACCAACCGGCTAAACTGACAATCTGTCTGAAGAACAATAAATTTAATTTGCCTTTCCTAACTAGGATTATTTGAGAGATTAAAAAATGTTAAAACATGAAAAATCACTTATATCATAAATATATATTAAAATTCAAAATTCAATTCAAAACACGTTAAAATTACAAAATTATGTAGTATCCGTTAAACTTTCTTTCTTTTTAAACCATCCACTATATCCTGATTGGCTTTGGCACGATCATAAAGCTTCAGTAGGTTTGTAGCATCATTTAGATCACTCCTTCTTGTTAATTCTTTTCCTGCACTATCAAGAAACACACGAGCAATGTCCAAATCAAAATTCAATTCCTCAACAAAAACATTTAATGGTAAGCCAGATAAAGTTTCTAATTCTGCATTTGACAAGCTCAAGATGCCTAAAATGCTACCAGATGGACCTAATTGTGTAATTTTGTTTGCCAAATCAGATGGGATCTCACAAGATCTACTACTAAATTCTTGACTTTCAGAGACTTCGTGATAATTTGATGGTCCATCTGTTTGGTCAAGTTCTGAAGCTTGCATTGCATTTGGCTTTACTAATAACTTTGTATTCTCTGGGATGGTGGCAAAATAGTCTTGATCATCAATCAATGTGTTGTCCTCTGCTAGAAACACTTCAATATCTTCATGAGATCTTTCAATCTGTAAGCTTTGAATAGACTTGTCTTTTAATTCAGCAAGGTTTGCAGCAACAATTCCTTTGAATCGTTGTCCATTTTTAGAAATTTTGTATGGTCTTCTAATGTATGATACTTCCATTATTTCTTTCTATTAAAAAAAACATCTGAAAACATGAGAAAAAAACAAAAGATACAAGGAATGCATTTGCGAAAAAACTTCAATAGAATCCAAAAAACGTTATTGAGTTGCTATAATTTTTAGATGAAATTGATTCAAAGAATCGTAAAAATATAATTAATTTACAACAGACTATAGTCTCTTCATTTAAGAGAGAGCTCGACTTAAAATAAGAACATGATAATATCACCATTAATTAAAACAAATTATACAAAAAATGGAAAGATAAAAAATAATCAAATAAAAAAATACCAAAAAATTATTAAAATCTACAGTGTAGATGAAACATACAAAATACTAATATATAATTTTGAAAATTTTGAAAATTAAAGAAGTGATTACAATTTCATTTAAAAGTTTAGAAAGTTTACAAAAAATATCATGGGACACTCATTAACAGAGAAAACTAAGATATTATTGTATTACTTATTTTATAAGAGGTACCTTCTGTTTTTGTTTTCTAATTTGAATTGTACCAATTTGTGCTTCAAAATCTCAGATACGTATTCAAAATAATAACTTTTTCCACTAGGTGATACAAATTCAATTTGTTGTTCTGCAGATCAGATCATCACAAAAATATGGGTTGGTTGGTTGGTAATTTTTTTTCAAAAATCAGGGCCAATAAAGATATTAAGAATATATTACTAAGAACTAAGAATATTTTAAGAATAAATTAAGAATATTTTATAAGAAGCAATAGCCAAGTGGTTAAGGTGTCAGCACCAAATAACGAGTTCAACCCCCTGCTCCATCCATGTTCAGTTCATAGCCTAGCTGACTGGCCGTGAACCCAGTGAAAACAATCCAAAAGCCTAAAAGCACTAGATTACTGGGCTATTCGCACAAAAAGTTTACTCCATCCAAATTTCAAACACTCTATTGCTTTTTAGTGTTTCTATCCAAATTCCAGGTCTTTCAAGCTTTTTGGCAAAATTAGGATAGGTCTGCTTCTTTCTTTATTTTTAGCTGTTTGAAGACCAAAACACAAATGATTTATTGACAAAGTACTTCAACCTTATAGCCATCTGGATCGCTTATTACCAACATGTCACTTGTTTCAGAAATATTCTTGGCAGAAGCTCGAATACAATCAAATTTATCTTTTGAAACAGAAATCTGAAAACCTTTGTGACCAATCAGACTAGATTTTTTATCATCGTTTGTAGTATAGCAAAAATCTTCCTTTGTATTGTGCCTGTGTTGGAGCTCAATCTGTGCAAATGATTGCTGCCAGAGCCATTCTCGATTTTCTATAGCTGACAGGTCATTTTTAATTGGAGGATCCAAGTCTGTGTATGCAAAGAAATACAATGTAAAAGGATAATTGATTGATGGCTGAATTGAAACAAGTTTCATCCCCAAGATTTTTGAATAAAATTCACAAGATGACGTAGCATTTCTACAACGAAGCGTTATCTGACCAAACATAACAGGGGAAGATTTAGGCTGACCAAGAAATGTCTTTTCTGTGCTCTTTGAGGCTTGAAAGTTTTCTTCAAATGTATGCTGCAGAAACTCTATGGTATAGCCCAATGGGTCGCATATGTGACTTACATACCCTATCTTCTCAAACTGTGATCCATACTTTTCACCAGCATTTTTGTAAATAACTTTCAATGCCTCATCTACATCCTGTAACGTGAAGCCCACTTTCCAATATCCTGATTGATTAGGATTTTTATCAAAATTGTCTTTACATTCTTCAAAACAAATGCCTGTTGCAGGCTTTTGGTGATCAAAAACAAAAATATGTCTTGTGTTAATCGATTCTATTTTGGTGTATTTCATTCCAAAAAGATTTCCATAGAACTCTTTCAATGCAGAAATATCTTTTGAGTAGACACGCAAGATGTTGCAAACAATATTTCCAAACATTTTCAATCTTTATTTGTCAGAAAATAATTAAAATATATAAAAGTTTAAAATTCAGAACATTTTCCTCACAATTTGTTTTTCCAGGGGCAAGGTTTACATTATAGCATTTCAGTTAAAATGCAAATGATCCTTTTAGGTTTTTTTAGTCTGACAACAAATTTTGGCATACATCAATACGGTATTGCATGAAAATTTCGTGATTTAACGATTTCATGGTTGAGTTTGAAAAACTTTCAAAAACGGCCCAATGGTTATTTTATTGCTGAAACTTAAAGAAAGAAAGCTAGTAGGTGGGCTGATGCTGACACAAGTTTTTTGTGATTGTGGCCTCTTTTGCAAATTATTGTCATCTGAAAAAAATTGCAATACTAACTTATGCACTGTACTTATTTTCAGAATGGTAAATCGAAAAGAATTAATCAATTTTTGTGCGTTACTGTAACAAAACAATGTGTAAAAATTTTAGCAAACGACTGTTTTTGAAAATTTCTAATAATTTGTTTCCCCGTGAAATTTGTTTAAACCTAATTCTTGTGCTCACGTATTGCACTGCTGTAACACCCGTGATCACCATGGTCACCATGGTTCATATCTACATTTATTGATCTTATCTAGCAACCACTTGACCTGGTTGGGAACTTTTAAATTTAGCACATAGGGTATACACCTTTGTTCATCTTCAGTCATAAAAGCAAGATTCCCAACCAGGTCAAATGGTTGCTATCTATAGATCTGCCAAGTCTGCCGTATACTATCTTCGCTTTTTTATTTGATTGATGTGTTGCGATAGGACGTCAGAGGGAACCCTCCGACCAGATTTGGTCGACGCATGCGCCAACTTTCCAAAATATTTTAAAGTTTCTCAATAGCCGTGGCTTTTCTGCCCGGAAAGGAGATATTAAGAAAACCGAAAATTTAATCTTAGTAAAAGTGACCGCGGTTTTGTTATGATTTGAGAGCGCCATAATTATGACAAAAATCATATTTTGTATCGCGAGTCAAAACTTGTTTTATATTTCTCCAAACATAACATGCAAAAACTCATATTTTCCAACCATAATTTCTTCGTTTCGATGTACCACTAATAACTGACTTAGGAGAACACGCGTGGATTGAAAATGCATGTTTTCAGTCAGGCAACTCAGTCCCAAGTCTGCTTGCTGTTTTATATTTTCAAGATATCCTACGTATTTTAGATGTATCTACACTTATATACATGGTTTTTGCTATTTTAAAGAGACACGAAACTGGAGGGTGTTGTGGA
>JAUJPO010055648.1:0-14275 GCA_032270745.1 Tiaropsis multicirrata
ATTGGCCAAGCATATGAAAGCCTATAGACCAAGAGAAAGGCCTAAAAGCCTGGAGCTCT
The DNA here is from genome assembly GCA_032270745.1 of Tiaropsis multicirrata. NCBI lineage: Eukaryota > Metazoa > Cnidaria > Hydrozoa > Leptothecata > Tiaropsidae > Tiaropsis > Tiaropsis multicirrata. The sequence goes on from JAUJPO010055648.1 coordinate 60, forward strand.
GTCTATTATGTAGTCTATCAAAATATTTGAAAAGCTTCAATTCGGTATTGTTTTCTTGTATTGTTATATTTTTCGTGCAATTCACTGTGGAATCATTTGCATTGTCGAATATACTTCAAATACTTGTTGTAGGAAAGTGTCGAACTGCCGACCCTTACCTTACTTCTTATGTAGTCTTATATGCCCAGCATTTTAGGTGGCATAGAAAAAAGGTTAAATAAAATGTAATTCAATCAAAGGATTACAGAGAAGTTTTTGAAAATTAATTTATTCATGAAAAGCACTTGCAGCTAAATTTATCAAATCAAGAGAATATAAGTAAATTAAGTCAAGAAAACTTGAAAAACCTGACTTGAAGAAATGGCTTGAAAGTAAACCTTATGAAACTTATTATACGAATGTTTCTTCATCTTCAAATGACTTTAAATAAGGCAAGGGAGTTTTCTTACACTAGTTTATTTAAACTTCCTTAGGGAAGTCCTAGTAAACTAAAGGGAGTCGTGATTTCCAAGGAAATCTCTACTCTAGGGGACTTAATATTTCCTAATTTGTTTTAACTGGGGGAATCATTTTTCTCTGGTACTCAAATTGTAAAAAGAGCCATTAACTTAAAAAGACGATATTTGGGTAATCAAGATGAAAAAGCTGCCAAAAACAGCAAGGCAAGGTATAATCGTACACATTTTTATAAATGCCCTTTTGAAGTTATTAATTAGCTAGATAAGTAAAATATTAACTTATATTAACGAAGTTTTAATCAGAGCTATAAGTAAACCAATGCTATTCGTCTGTTATTTATGTAAAGGCCCGTGTGATTAGATTTGCAGAATCCGGTTGTTACTAAATTTTAAAATTCACCTAAGGAAATGTTTTTCACTTTTCCCCGACTTGTGCTGTAGAAGCTTCCAACTTTAAATTATCTAGCCGAAAACTAGAAATAGGATCAACTTTACTTTAAAAACCTGCAGCCTGATGAATGTGTTGCAAACAAATAGGTGGATAAATTTTTATATAGCATTTACTTTGAACACTGTATATTTAATTATTTTTTGTAGCTGGATGTCACAGGGAACAGTTTGTACAAATACGTTCATCCATGCGATCAAGATAGTTTGGCCAAACAACTTGGTGGACAGGTGCCTTTGGAGGATATGGAGATTTTTGATGGTCTTTATTGCTCTGATAACACAAGTTATGTCAAAAATCCAAAGCAAGGTTTGTATAATGACGTTTTTTAAAAGTTCTTTCAAACGTCCGAATAAAAGGTTCTGACGTTGAAACAACGTTTTTTGGACGTGCCTATGACTGAAATGACGTGAAGTTACATAATATTTACGTAATGTTTTATGTAATGTTATTTAAATTAAAGAAGAAAAATTCGTCTTCCGATTATTTTAACACATGAAACCGACCTAAAAAACCATCACTATAGTTGTGAATTTTTAATTAACATGGTTATCCGTTTTCCCACGCAAATGTCAGAGAAGGGCTGGAAAATACAAAATTCAAACAACAAAAGTCAAAATTTGATCCATTTGGCTATTCCAGAAAGAAATTGTGGACGGGAGGTGGAGATATCAGTTTTTCCTCTTAATTTACCCCCGTCGATATTTTATACTTTTGACCCCCGGACAAGCGTTAAATATCCAGGGGTAGGATATACAAATTTATTGCAGGACATCACAAGTTTACCCCCGGACAGGTGTTATTTCATGTTACCCCTGGACAAAATATCCCCCCGTACACTATCTTTTTCTGTAAGAGCCCATTCATTCATTCATTCATTCATTCATTTTAGCTTCCTGTGCAGAATTAGAGAATACGCCACACCGTTCATTCTCTTTGCGCATGAAATCCACCCTGACAAGCCGTGGTAAGAATGTCAACATAAATGCTTCCATCTACCGGGTAAGTCTTGTCTTGATATCATTTCTCTAGTTTATAAAGTAAGACAAAAGAGCTGCATTATTTTCTAAGGGCCCGTGAAAGTAAAGTGCAAAAATAAAAGTACTCGAAAAATAAATCCCATATTGCACTCTGCACCATACCTTATTTTCCTTCAAAAATACATAAATTTCGTAGGAATTGTATTGAGACCGACTAACCTAGTAAGGTTAAATAGTAAGACACACACCTACACAGTGCATCTATGGCTGCCGTTAAAGTTTAAAGTTCATGAAAAAATAATAAAATACTGTGATTAAAATAATAAGAAGTTAATTTAAAAAAATACATCGGTTAAGCTGTTTAAAAAGAAGACGACGGTGGTCGAGTGGTTAGAGTGTTCGCCTCCCATTTGCAAGGTTGTGGGTTAAACCCCCAAATATTTGAAAACTGAGGGATTAGAGCGAGGGTAATTGGAGAAATTAAGGGAAGGAGTGGCGCCCTCCCCTACCTTTCAGGTAGAAAGTTATCGAAAACAGTCGTGTAGAAGTTTTTCAAGTAAACAATATAGAGATGAAAAAGGTAATAAAAGTTATTCTCGGAATGGTTATGACCAATCCAATGAAGAAAATTCTTGTAAAATGCTCAATTTGACCCATCGAAAAGGGAGCCTTCGGATCGCCCTCGACTGCGGTCGCAAACTTAATTACTTAAAAAGAGAAAATAATCTGAAATTCCCATTTTTTTTAATAGGTTGTGCACTGTGTTGGAACTATTCAAACATACCGAACAAAGCTGGGTACCTCTAACGGTTCCATGACCCGTTGTCTTTTGGCCGTTGGCAGCCCTCTGTTGTCCAGCGAGAGCTTTGAAGTGCCAGCTGATCGACAGACGTTTGTCACCAAACATTCGTTGGATTTGAAAATCACCGAGGCTGAAGACCTGTAAGTGTTGTATATTTTGAACCCCACCCCCTGGATATCTTTGTTCTTCAGACTCTTACCCCCTGGATATCCTAAGATGTTGAAAATTTCGGACCCCCCCCTGGATATCTTATATCCTCAACAGGGGGATGCGGACTTTTCTGGAAAAGTCCAATATACTGTTCCAGAAAAAAATAATTTCATGGAGGTAGAGAATATTTTGTACGGGGAGAACATAAATGGGCTCGTGTCCGGGTGTCAAATTAACGCTTGGCCAGGTGTAAAACTGCTTTCTGCGGGTCAAAATGTAAAATGTCGGGGGATAATGAATTATGAAAAATGCTTATATCCTCCACGGGGGGGGGGGGGGGTGCATTATTCTTTTCTGGAACAGCCTACTTTCAAAAGCTTTCAAGGAAGAAACCTTGCTTGCTTGCTTGGGAAAGTTCCACCTTTTAAACTTTTAGGTTTTTGGATATGATGGGAACTGAAATTAAAGGAAACATAATTTTCGTCTCTTTTTCTGTTCATAGGGCATCAGATTTGTTAGGGTACAAATGTCGCACCTTGGTCAATACTTCGTGGTATTTGTATTCTCACATGTGTGATACCAAAGTGATCAAGGAGTGCCATGAAATTGCTCTGAAAAAAGGACAAGCGTTGAGTGGCTACTACCGTGTGTTGTTGAAGGACGGGGGTTGGATTTGGATGCAAACAAAAGCCAATGTTGTTTACCAAGCTTCCACTGGTCAACCGCAGTTTATCAGTTGCGTTCATTACGTTATCAGGTAAGATAAGTTTTTTTGTTGATTTTTGTTCAGTATTTTTATTTTTCGAAAGTTAATTGTTGATATAAATGATATTCAGTCAATCTGAAACTGAAAAGTGAAAACTTGCAACACATTTTTCGTTATCTGATGTCTGTTACGGAATGTTACATCTAGTTAGGAAACAAAAGAATTTAAAATCCTCCACAATAACTTCCTAGTTTACGATTAGGTGCTATGGTAACCGAATCCCAAGGGAGTTTATCAAAACTTGAATCCATAGATTAATGTTTCATTTTTAGTCTTGTGACACATATAATCACCTTGAGAACGAGGCAGTCGTTGCTCGTAAGGTAATTTATAATCTATCGGACAGCTTTTAATTAAAAAGGTTAATGATCAGTTTCAAAGTTGTTCAATTTTCCATTGACGATAAATTATTTTTTTCTATGTTTTATAGTGGTATGGAGCTTGGCGATGAAATCCTCTCAGTGGAGCAACTATCCACATTCAAGTTGAATCAAAAGAAACGACAATTTGTCTCTCAAAAACAAACCAAGAAAGAAATGCCAACAACTTCAATGAAATTCCCCAAATCTGTCATCAAAAAGAAAGAAGCTGCTCCAGTCCCCTTCAAAAACATGGTGGCACCCGAGATTCTTCCAGAACCAGTCTTTTCCGAAGCGGAGCAACCCGAAGATCCAGATATGCCTGAATTGGAATTTTTGGATGTGGATGAAACACTGCAAGCTTTCAATCCGGAGCTCGACAGCCGATCACCTTTCATCCCTGGTCCATTCTCTGATTATGATTTGAAGTCACGTGACATCAACACATTGTTGGCAGATATTGATGAGAACGAATTGATCGATCGTGCCCCTTACATTCCACCCCCTTGCATTGATAAGATTGTCTCTTTCGATGATCTGTCTTTGCCGGATCTGACAGATGATTACCAAGATGTTCTTCAAAATTCACCTCCAATCCATGAAGAAGTTGCCGGAAACACCGCCGCCATGATGGATTCTATCGATCTCAGCGGTCAGATGTATGACTTCGGAAATGCAAAAGTTCCTGCTAACTTGTTGAAGAAGTTTATGCCTATGATGAGCGGAGGAGCGAACAATAACTTTTGAGGTGAAAAGTTTGATGAAAAATGGGAGGAAAAAAGACATTTGAAGACGTATTATAAATTGGAAAGATTTTACCCTGTCTATCAGTTATAGACGGGCGGGACCAAACTGAGATAAAGTAATTTAAGTAAATTTTAATTTCCATTTAGTATTTAGTACTTTATGTTTTATCATTTCATTGTAAATTTTTTATGAATCAACTATTCGTCATATCATCATTTAATACGTAGTTTGTTTTTAAACCATTATTTTTATTTTGACATTTTTTAAGTAAGAAGTTCAGATAAAACAATAATTTGGAATTGCGGTCAGCATTTGAAACCTGATATAACTGTACCACATCTGTCGAACGAATTGAAATTCGTCAACAAATCTTCAATTCTACACACCCATCTTTTTTTATCATATTTTTTTATGTTCCATAACATTTAACATCTATTTTGACCCACGTACATCTTTCACGAATATATTCTTTGTAATGAACGCTTTTGTAGTATATGGATTTATTTCCTTTTTTTTGACAATGTTAATCTTGAAATACAGGGCAGGATATGTAGGAATACTCGATACCTATACATCAACCATCTTGTTTGCTCCATCAAAAATTTAATTTAAAGGATTTCGTTTATCACCCAATAATGAAATATTCAGGCATTCAGGTATAGATTGAGACTGATAGTATCGACGATATTTCTATTCGTTTTAATATTTTATCCAAATGTATAACCTAGCGATATAACATTTAATTATATACTTAACCAGTAATAATTGTGTGAGTTTTGTTAAAGTTATTAGATTTGGCTCTTTTTTTCTGCATTTTTGTTTTGTTTTTGATAGAATGTAAAAAATGAAAAATTTAGTCCACAGCTTCATCTTCTACGCTTCTGAGTAAAACCTGTAACTTGTCACACTGATTTTCTTATGCTGAGGTGTGTCACTATGAAATCTGGGAATTTATATAATTTAGTGTGCAGAAAATAATGGAAATTATTAGCTCAATACCACTTAAAACTGCTGTGGACAAAATTAATGATTTAATACGTTGCTGTATCTACTGTATCTAGTTTGCAGCCGTCTTCACGGCTGGATTATTTTTTTTTTTGGTGAAAGAATCTTTATTGTATTGTTATTGAATCATTTGTTGTTGTTGTTCTTATTTTCCGGACCTAAATTTGTTTGTTTAATTTGGTTTTAAATTTAGTCGATCATTTTATGATTGCGGGAAGTGCTCTTTAAACTATATTTTCTAAATTTTAGTCACCTTTAGCCTTAGATTTTTTAGATGGGCGGAAGTAAAATCAATTACCTATGGTATATCATCTACGTAATCTCTGCTAGAGAATCATTCCAAAAAAGAGGGTGTTTGCCCCTAGTTTTGAATTCTTTAACAATAAAAATACCTCATCGCGTCGGGAAAAATGACTAAAATTGTTTCCGACTAAAAAACTTGTTTTTTTTTTAATGGTTAGAGTCTGACAAATGTGTGAGTTAAATTTTGGCCGACTAAGTTTTGTGATGACAGATGCTATTTGGCTTTTTGGGACGTTTCCGTAGAAAAGATTACGTCATGAACATCATCAATTAACCTACAGCCTATAAATTTTTGTGAAGCTCGAAACAATCAAAATATATTATTCCCAAGGGAAAAATACATCGTCATTAGCACCTTTTCTTAATGGCCATCGGTGAATATAAATTGCGAATCACACAAATACGTTGACAGAATAAAACGATAGAGAGACAAAATAAGTCTGTTGGGTGGACGTAGTTTAAAAACTAAATTCATATTTTGTGCAGGCTCCAAAATTGAAATCAGATATTTTTTTACAACATCTTTCACACAATGTCAACAAAAGGAAACAGCAACATGAAATCACCAACAAAACCACCATCATCATCAACAAACGTTCGAAAGTTTTGGGATTTCACTCAATCTCCAGACATTATTCTACAAGTCGAAAAGGAAGATATATATGCTCACAAAGTGGTGTTGTGTAACGCGTCACCAGTATTTCGTGTCATGTTGGAATCAGATCACTTCATGGAAAAGAACATGTCGAAGATTGTTTTCCCTTTCAAGAAAGTTGCAGATGTTCAGCAACTGTTAAACTTTGTTTACCCTTTTGGTCATCAAATATCAGGTAATACCTTTTGTGTCTCTTTTTTTTTTTTGGGGGGGGGGAGGAGTCAAAAGAGTATAGCAACCTCTAATTCTTAGCGCGAAAATTTAATGAGGAAACAATAAAATAAAAAAATTCAATTGCTATTTTCCATTGCGGTTTATGTAGGTAGGGGTATTGATACCACCGGGTCTGTAATATAAGGATGTGATGTATTCCCAATTGTTTTTATCACTCTAGAAAATACAAATTTCGAAAGTCTGTTGGATTTGTCTCGAGAGTATCAAATCGATGAGATAAAGAACATTTGTGAAACACATCTTCTTCGAAAACAACCGTCCATTGAACAACTCATCACAGCTGAAGAATATAACATGGACGTCCTGCGTCAGAAATGTTTGAAAGAACTCTCAGAGAAAGCACTGAATGGTTTACAAGACCATCCTCGTTTCGGTGAAATCAGTGACAAAACGAGGCTAGTCATTATGGAACAACAGCTTAAACGATTACAGACTTATTGTCGAAAAATTTCACAAATTGCTCACGCTTCAGATATGAGGTAAAAATACTTATTTTTATAAGCTCTGAAGTCTCTTACAGGGTCCCAAAATAGTCGTTAAAGTCCAAAATAGTCGCTCTTCGATAGGTTCAGGTATTTGTTTTTAAATCTTTCTTTTTAAGTCTCTAACAGGGCCAAAGTGAAGCAAATTTGCTAAAAATTATTCTCTGACAAGGCCCATACTTTCGCACATCCCCGTCGGTCGTCAAAGTCAGTGTCCAATGTTTGATTCATACTTGCGACGGTTCACTTGGCAAGTGAGCTAACCTTCTCCCCATTCCATGTTTAGGGGAATTGGATAGTCCATCCAAGGTTGACATGATACTAATTAAGGAGTATCCATATTTGCAAAAATGGGCTGAAAAAGCCTCCTGTACCCGAAACCAAATAGAATAGAGGGTTGAAGGTCTTCAGTTCAGAAGTTAAATTTTTTTTTTAATTTAAAATCTTTCTTTAACTGGTAACAGGTATATGCCAATCATTACACATATACATTGTGGACATCGCCCCAAGAATAGCAATAATCCACATTTTATTTGTCAAATTTGTCGAGCGTCCGCCCTCAGGTCGTACGTCAAGGGAGAGAGTTGGAAACTTGGATTGGATAAAAAAATTCTATGAATATTATTGTTACGACAATCTGCTAACTTGTGTAAATTGTAAACTTTTGAATTTTCATTCCGTTATATGATTCCCAGCAAACACACAACGTTGTATCAACGTCTTTTTGACCGTTAAAATAACGTTTATATAGACGTTAGTTTCTGCTGGGTTGAGACTGGTACATAAAACCACTGGTGGGATTTGATATTTTTCTAAAATGTTTTCGTCAAGAAAGTTCAGTTTGTAAATCAAGTTTTCCTGAAACGGTCTTTCATCCTGGCATATGATTTTAATAAATTTTTACATTTTTAAAGCTTAAATTATTTTCTGATAGACTATTTTTTGTAATTAGTATTTATTCCTTATATTATACAAATAAATTTTAAATTATTCGTGAGAGAAGTCGCGTCTTATAATCTTGCATCCAGTATTCATGATCCATTGCGTACAATATTCGGTAAAAACCGCAAAAAAGAGAAGAGAAGGTTTACGTAATAAAAATATCATATCATTCGGTATAAATATGATTGAAAAAGCTCAATAAATTAGGAATAGGAAAAATATGTTTATTTGAAAAAAATAAGCTTTGACAAAAGATTTCGTCTACTCGGCATCATGAAAAGTGAACAGCTTTAAGGCTTGTGATATCCATTATGCCGTTCACATCCAACAGACATGTAGTAAAGTCTCTTAAACGAGTTTGGTGAACGAAGCATTGAGAAAGAAATTTGTCTCTTTTATTCAAGAGATTCATGGAGACTTTTTTACTAAAAAACGACGTGGTCCAAATTGGAAGATGAATAACTATGAAAATAATTGAAGAATCTCACTAAATTTGGAATTGAAAAAATACTTTTATTTAAAATAAGGTATACTAAAAAAATTAAGATTTGACAAAAGATGGTGCCTACTCAGCATCATGAAAAGTGAACAGCTTGGAGGCTTGTTTTACATCCATCATACCATTCACATCAACAGACATATTTCGCATAATGTTCTGAGATTCGTCCTGCGATAAACGATCGTTGCCCACTGTCGTTAACATGTTTTGAAATTCCAATGCGTCACAAACTCCATTCCCATTGTCCAGCACTGAAAATGCATTCTTGATTGTCTAAAATATATCAAAAATATTGTTCCAAATTTTTGGAAATATTTCATTTATTTGGTTACAGTTGCATTTTTCGCAACTTTGCAACTCAAAAATAGCATATCGCCGTCTTCAGCAACCTTGAGCTGACTTTTCTCTCAAATTGCATGGGTAGACCCGGGCGATAGTTCCTTGCCAATTGAAGGTTCCTCGCCTCAACTGGGAATCGTTCCTTGATCCATTGTATGTGAATCAGGGTTGATGACCACTGTACTACAGCGCCTCAATGAGTCTAGATAATTTTGACGATAGACGACGATTTCTAGATAACTTGATCGTAACTCGATTTGAAAGTATTTTTTTCTCATAATATGAAAAAGTTCAACTCTGGTTGAGCTTTGTGAAATGAGTAAAAAGTAGTATGGGTCCAGACAAGCAAACACCCAGCCTTTTGTGATGTTTTCGCGTAGAAAAGATTACGTAATGGACATCATATGTAGAAGGATGATATTAAATGTGGCAAATGATGCATGGAATTTACTCTCCTTACCTCATCAGAGTCCATATCAATAGTCATTTGAGCAAACATAGCAAGGAAAGCTGTAAAATTTAACGTTCCACTCGATTCTGCAATCATTTCGTTGACCTTTTGCTCACTCATGTCAGCCATTCCAAGAGAGACGAACATGGAGGATAAATCTTGTTTGGAAAGGATCGAATCTCCATCTTGGTCTAACATTGTGAAGATCTCTTTGTAAATTTGGATCTTTTCTTGCGATAGTTTAGCAAAGACGTTTGTAGTGCGTCTTCGGTCGCGTCTTTTCTGAGAATTCAAACGTCGCTTGGTTCGTGGATCCATAATTTTTCAGATTTTTCTTTTTTTGTTGGAAACGAAGTTTTGCTCTTTCAAAGTTAGAAGTTAGTATGTTTAGAAGATGTATTCACCTTTTACTTACAAGAGTCAACTTCTCATATTTGACGTCAAATAATGTGTCAATCGCAAGTGACGTCAATTTTAATTTTGATCATTGCGCAGCCATACGCGTAAAATATTTTACGCCTTTTTCCTGAAAGGTTCCAATGATTTTCTTTATTTATAATTTTTTCAGTTGTTTTTCTCCAAAAAATTTCCCCCATATTTAAGTTTAGATGAATTCATTTATGGAAAATTTTGGTATCTCGTATATGATAAAATCTTTTTTATTTCTATTTTTTTTATACTAGTACGGTATAAAATTGAGTGGGGAAGTTTTTCTTCGAATAAGACCATGATAATTTCAGATATCTGTCTTTTTCAAATTTATTAAGCTGTTCAAGTGAAGGGACAAATATTGTTTCAAATTGTGTAAATAAAGAACGATATTTTTGTTTTCTTATTAGTCGAGGCCAATTTAATTAGTTGTTTTACGGGCCCGACCGACCCATATTTTTGGAAAAGTGAAATAAAACTAAAATGGAAAGTGGAAATTACTAAAAATTTTGATTTCATGGTTTTCTTTATTTCATGAAAAGAAATAAGAAAATATCATTTAAATTTTTTGACACATTTTCATGACAAACTTTCATTCAATTCTAGCTTTATTTAAGCAAATTTGCCACAAAGAACAAATTTAGTGTAAAACAAATTCTCAAAAAATTCTCATAAATTTTTTTTTTGCCGACCGACCGACTCACATTTTGAAACTGCTTCGCCCGTAAAACAACAAATCAACTTGGACTCGCCTTATCGAAAAATAAGCTAAACTTTGATTATACGACGTTTACTTTTACCTAAAGGGAAGGAATTTCGGTGAACTGGCCCATTTGCTCATTTACCAATTTTGATGCAGTTTGTTTTTGCAAATACAGATCGTGGCAAATCAAATTTTCCAAGCATTAATTTAACAAATTGATTAAAATTTCTTTTTCAAAAAAACGTTTATTTCATTTCTTAAAAACTTTGAAAATGTGCCCTGAACACAAAGTTTTCACCATTAAAAATCCTCAATAACCATTTATTTTCATAAACTGATGGATGGCAGATGCGAGCGCTTTTACAAAGCGTTGGCGTGTTTTGGCATATTTTGATCGTTGCTTAGAATGGATTTCCACTTGGACACCATCGATCATTCCTCCATACCTTGAACCATACAGATTTGTATTGTAGCCACCAATGAAATAAGAGCGTTTCCCAGGGCTTCTATTCTTCGGTGAGGGGAGGGTGCCATACCCAGCTTGTTCCAAAAAGTGGCCGATGCTTTTCCTTCCTCTTAAGATATCTTCAAATGTCGTCTCTTTAGGAAGCTTTTTGTTGGCGTATCTCAAGGACGAATATGCACCTACCACCTTGTTTTCGTTTAAACGTGACGTCGACACCATATATCCTAACTCATTGAGCCCATGGGAATGCATTTGACCATGGACATCTATAAACAAACCGCGCCGCCCTTTGATCGATTTCTTTGCTTCACCGATCAATTCGTGATATTCATTATACGTTTTGATGGTCTGAGAATTTCCGAATGTTGCTTCGTTGATTTCTCGGTTGCCGTCCAATTTGCTACGATGAAGATTATTGATAACAAGATGGGGTTTGTGGCCTCTCACATTTTGTAACGCATCTCGCAGTTCAATGGCAATCATTTGTGTCCAACTGTCCGTCCAAATCTTCGCTCCACACGAACTGCTTTTCACTTTACACGTGTGAGACCAAACACAGCCTCCTTTAGAACTTTTACAGCCTCGATATCGATTAGGAAGAGAACTTGGTTTCAGGTCACCTCCGTGGGGAGCATTAATAACGATTTGTGAATTGGAATCCCCTTGTCGGTATTCACAGTAGCTTTTCCCTTTCAGTGAACCACTGCAATATTTTGTAGCCAATAAACCTTCAAAGCAACAAATCACAAGAAAACCAACTAGGGCTTTCATGTTTTAAAGATATGTTACGTCGATGTGAGCAGACAAACTATGACTTCTTTGAATAAGTCATTCTATAAAAATCATTTTATTTTATATTGCATTTCAGCGTCTAAATACCGTTCAGACGTTGGACCAACGTTATTTGGACGTTAAAACAACGTTCCATTCTGGCAGGGCCAACTGATTTGTCTTAACAAAACAAAAACAACAGTTTTACCAGCTATGTCAATAAAAGCTATTTGTTTGACCATATAAATACTGATCATGGCGTTTTAAATCTACAGGCCTAGCAAACGTGCATTGACGTCAAAAACTGGGAGGTCTAATATTGATGATCAAGATTTAGAACGCCATGATACTAATACATAATTTTTAGCTTATTAAAGTTCTCTTAGAATTAATCTAAAAAGTGCCTTTTATCCCAGTACAATATGTTTTACTTATATGAATATGTTCAACCTTAAAACATTGTTAAGAAAAAGACGTTGAAACATCGTCCAGCAGAAGAGTAAATCTTCACAAAAATTCTTGCGCCAAATCTTTACAAAATTGAAAAAACATTAAGGTACCGCTATGAATGCGGTTACGTGGGAACAAATATTGTTAGGATTTCATAAATAAAGTCATATTGTCTTGGGGATGCCCTCAAAAAAATTGTATAAAAAGGTTGTAATTTCCTTTGATCGGATCAAGTGTCCGTCTTGTAGGCCCAATGACCACCAAGCATATTCACAGAGCTAAAACTGCTTCTTCTCTTACTGTTCTGCGTCACACTCAAAATCCACCTTTAGATCCCAACAGTATTCCAACCAGAGGAACTTTCTTTGATAATGTAGCAAAGAGACAAAACATTAGAAACACCCCTGTCTGTGCCCCAGAGCGGGCATCAAAATCTCAATGGGGTGAAAGTCAAGTCTTTCAAACTCGCTGGGTTGGGTGAAATAGTAATGTTTTTTATGTGGGTCTATTGTTCTTTCGTCGTATTTTCAAAAGGGTAGCTCTTTGTAAAGTGTTTTTTTGTGTGTTATTACTGGGGTATGAGAGAATATCCAATGTTCTACTGGGGTGACCATTTCCTCCACTTTACTAGTACTCCAAAATATTCAATTCTCTGTACTGCCGTTGGTCAATTTGCCCAAAAAGATCCCAAGGACGCCGAGGGCACTAAAAAGTGACCTACCGGATGTGCGGCCCCTTACTGGTAAGTTTTTCGAGGTTCTGACAAAACACCCCTGTCTCAGTGACCCGGTGGGAATTATTTTGCCAGTGGGGATAAATAAAGAGACATAAAATCCAACGGGGTTATCAAAAATGGTATTTTTTCCACCGGGGATTCGAAGATCTGTTGTTATTTGTTCGAAATATTGGTGGGGATGAGACATTTATATCGATCAAAATTTAGTGGGGATATTCAAATTTTTCTGTGGGATGAGCCTTTTTCCAGTGGGGACAAATTTCAATGCTAATTCTTTACCGGACACGGTTTTTTGGGCCTGTATTTCCAGTGGGTAGGGGGTCCCACCGGGTCTGTGAAACGGGGGTGTGACAAAGCTCAGGTGCACTATTTTGTAAGGGTAGTAAATTTGAGAACATCTAGAATTAATCTTTGTAAAGATTTTGTGGGAAAATGGCCGAAAAGAAATGCTGGGACCATGTAAGGGTCTATTTTGCAGCAAATTTTTGTGAAATCTCTATTAATTTTAATGCAGTTTTGATCTGAATTCCCTCTATCTATTAGTGCGGTTTTAAAATGAAGAAACCTAGTTATTTTATCCCCTTTTTCTCTTATTATTACATTTATGCGGCATGACCAAAATAATTATTCTTTATGCCGCACTAAATCAGCGAATCTACATTTCTATTTCAATATTTTTATTTGCATAAGCCTAAAAAAGCTAACAAAGCTAAAATTTCGATTATCAAAATTAAAAATTATAAGGGATGGTAATTATTGTACAATAAGTAATAAATAGTAAAAATAGTAAATTTAGTAAATTTAATAGTTTATTAGTAAAAAAGATAAAAAATGTAGGTTAAAAACAATAAAATATAAATATTCAAAATCGAGAAGAAAAAAAAAATATATGTATATATATACAGTATATACCGGGTGGTCCACAAAAAACTTCGGACGTTTGGCGGCCTCCTGGAGCCGAAACAATTGTTTTTTGATTAATGTTTTTATTCCATTAGAAAGTGGAAAGTCTAACTTAAATTTTGAGGTATAAGTTTTTAA
>JAUJPO010055659.1:0-14274 GCA_032270745.1 Tiaropsis multicirrata
CGACAACGGTATCTGAATGACCTGATCAATTGGTTTCTTGACCAGCCTCTTTCAACAACCAACGTTGGCAATAACTCCTTATCCAGAGAAGAAGCATATATCGATCTTGCTGTTATCTCCAGTGCTACAGTTGACCAAGAATGGAGCAACTCAGACCGTGTAACGCTAATGAAACAAAAATATATGGAATTCAAAAGTATCGAAATGCGAGATACCCTGACTGAAACCGATCAGTTAGTGATTGTTAGAGGCGTTGCAGGTGTAGGTAAATCTACCTACATCCAAATGCTGACATTAAAATGGGCTAAAGATGAGATTCTGAACGATCAGAAAAACAACATCGATTTCCTATTCACCTTTACATGTCGGGGAATCAACACTTTACCTCATCATTTCGCGAGTTTCGAGGAGTTACTAAAGACAACTTATCCTGACATATTTGAGTACGTCGCCATTTCAGATCTTCAAATGGTCGCCGATCGTGTCTTAATTGTGGTAGATGGATTGGATGAATTGAGTGGCATGTACCAAGAAGATCCTACAGCCAATCTGAGCAACAATGCTGAAACAGTGATGAGTTTGATTGATACCAAACATGGCGTTTTGAAAGGCCATAAAACCATCGCATGTGGAAGACCAAATGCATGCGAAACGGTCAAAAAAAGATTTGCAGGAACACAGCAGTTGAAGATGGTTGAAGTGTGTGGTTTCAGGAAGGCAATGATTGAAAGATATGTTAATATCTTCTTCAAAAATGATTCAGTAAAATGCAAGAAAGTACTGGAGGTTATCAACAAATCTATTAATCTGCAGATGATGGCAAGCATTCCAATATTTTTATGGGTCATATGCTCCATCTATGCAGACGACTCGAATATCGAAATCCATAGTGTCACTGAGCTATACATCTATGGTCTGCTGGTCTTCCTCAAGAACCACCTTCAAGGTTGCATGAACATAAAAAATAAAAGTCTACAGGACTTGGCCGATTCTCCAACAATTGGGGAGATAGTCTTCTTCTTGGCAAAACTATCCACCAAAACCTACATGCAGCACAAAGTCATATTCACGCAGGACGATCTAGGATCAATTCATTGTCCTATCCATATGGAGCAGACAGGATTTATCACAAAGTTATCGACAGGGAATTTGTACAGAGAATGCTACCAGTTTAAACATCTCGCTTTTCAAGAATTTCTGTGTGCCTTGTATTTGTGCTTGACCAATGGAAATACCGTATTGATCCAAAAACGTGAGCTATCTAGTTGCAAACAGAGCATTATCGGGATCCACTATCTTGCTAAGGATGGACGAAATCTGATATTTACCGAGCTCTACACTAACCTTGAGGCAATACATAAGAGTCACACAACATTCAAGGATACACTTAAAGCTCCGTTAGTTCGTTTATCGTATAAAAACTTTCTGAAAGAGACATTAAAATGGAACAACAAGCTCTCCAAATTTATCAAGGGAGATAAGCTATATATTGACTATAGATCTTCTGATTTCCTGGAGAGCTTCCGGGAAAGTGGATGCATACTGTCGAGAAAGCAGCTCGAAAGATATCCCAATGTTACAAATGCAGAAATTGAATTCTCAAGCCTCCTCCATATGGAAACTGTACTAGAACTAATAAACTTGCTAAAAGTGCCAAAAATAGACTATTTTTTTTACAAGAAATATTCATTTCAAACTGATGATATGTTTTCAAGAAATTTTTATCAGTTTGCTGATTTAGTTGTCAAGAAAACATCCAAGACCGAACTTATAAAATTTAAAGTTGATATGGAATAAAGGAGACTTTGAATTGCCCTTCGGTGGTGTATCCTCATTGCCAGATAGATTTTTAGATTATTTCAAGTTGTTTAGTTTCATAGACACCTCATGGCATATGGATCTTCATGAAGATCAAAAAACATGTGTTATCAACCTTGCTAAATATGTTTTAAAAAACAAAGATTTAGACAAATCAATTTTTTTTCGTTATGACGGATTGAATTTTACGGAGGGTAAAATTATAGCTTTATTGAAGATCAATTTACCAGAAACCTGGAAACAATGTATAATCAACGATAAAGATATGAATCAATTTGGTGTGTAAAAATTGCCAATATATATTTGATACGTTCTCAGAAAGTTATTCCATTATATGTTAGTTGGGTTTGTATAATATTTTGACTTTGTACAAATTTGAAAAAATACTTTTACTTTATCAAAACTTTTGATTTTAAAAGGAGCCTTCTTACAGTTCTTAGTAAACCATATGTTTTATGGTTTAGACATCTCATATTTTTCATGTGTTTTTATTTTTTAAGAGTGCCGTGAAATCCGATTTGGAATCCGTTTCCGATATGAATTCCGACATCTTTGAACTAACTCACTAAGATTTTATTTTGAGGAGTCTATTTCTTTTACCCTTTTTGTGTGCTGACCCGCCCCCACGATCAGTCGCAGCCGAGTTATTAGATACATTTTTGTGTCATTCTTCTAATTTTTAATCCGAACAAAAAAAAAAATTATTTTGGAGGGGTCGTACTAATAATAGGAGGAAATAAATTACTTCGGAACGTGAACTAATTTGTTGTGCTAATAATTAGAGGAAAAGAGGACTTCATTTGTACTAAACATTTTCAAACACACTTTTTGGTAATTTTTCTTTCTTCTTTTAAAACTTTTAAATTGTAAATTTATTAGGGATTTCATGTTTGACACTTTGTTTTCAGTAGAGAAAGTCACTTGAAAAATTTTTGCGTTGCGTTATTGCTATTCGTATTAAAATTAGAGGAAAGATTGACCTTTATTGTACTAAATTAGAGGAAAATCAGAAATTGGTGAATAATTAGAGGTGATAAATTCCTTCCATCTGGTCAAGATGATTTATTCATACTAATTAGAGGACGGATTAAATTAGAAGAATGACGGTAACACGATAGACTTTAATGGCCTATTATAACGTTCAAATCAACATTTAATGCATCACAAATTACGAAAATTCACTATGGTCAGAGCCCTTAAACAAAATCAAGCTTGTTTGCGTTGATTTGAGATTTTTTCAGAGAAACTTTACCTCAATCCTCAATCAATTATATATGTGATTTTGGGTTGATGAATGTTATGCGTGCAGCCTACGTGCAACCTAGACTAGAGTCGTTTATGACGTAACTTTATTCAATACCGTAAAATTTATAAGCTGGGGAAGTTTAAAATAAATAAATCTTCGTTCAATATGCTTTGTCTTCCTTACTTTATAATTCTAGTCGTCTAAATGCTAGACTAGGTCAGCCAGAGAAACTTTTGTGGGGTAAAAAATGGGCAAAACTTTTTGAACAAACTTGAATGTAAATTTTGGAAAATTTCTCTTACAGGAAATCTTAAAAGTCCTTTATTAGTCACAGCTAGTAAATATTAATCAAATTTTTTACTTAGGAGTCTTTTAATGTGTTGATTTGATGTTGCTCAACTTAACAAATATCAAAAGAAAACAAGTGATACTTTTATGGACCTACCTGGTTATAAAATGAAATTAACCCTTAACACCATAAGAATGAACGAACGAATCAATAAGCACAGCTCAATTAATAGGCAAATTATTACACCCATTATACCAGGGAAAAAGAATCTTTGTTCCAGATGACCATCTTAGTGCAAAAAATCAGAATAAACTAATGAACAAATTTCGAAAAATTCTTAAAATCCTCTTTTTCAGGCTGTTTTTTTGGCTAAAATCGACCGCAAAATATTTTTTCTCTAAAATCGGGTTCTGTCATATGTTAGGGTATGCAAATAAACATCTTTTTGCAAAAAAACAGAAAATATGAATGAAATTAATTAAAAAAGAATCAGTTTTTTGCATTATTCCGACATGTTGCTTATAAAAAACCTTCTTGTTTGCTTTTTTCTTGTTTAAAAAATAATTTTGGCAACTAAGAAAGTTAAATTATAAGCACTTCTCGAGCCAATCTCGAGAAAAGCTAGTAACTAGCAAACTAATGAACGAATGAAACGGACAAAGGTTAATTTATAGGACCTCCTGGTAGGTCCAACAAACTAGCGTCCTTACTATAGTCTGCAGTGTTGCTTTATAAGCACCAAGTTTTATTTGCAGTTTCGAAAATGTAGGAACTAAAGTGGGTGGGTCCAGGACCCTTTTAACAATGTTGTTTTGCCGGAATCCTTTTTTAAATAAGTTCAAAATTTATAAGTAGTACTTTTAAAATACTTAATTGAGATTGGCGAATCATTACAGTAAAAAAGCATTTGTTATTTCTTCAATATATTTCCCAATCTCAAAGTAATTTATTTGGCTTATAATTTACCTTCCAATTTGAGACCACATCGTTTAGTACGAAAGTCTCTAAAAATCGCATGAATAAAAGAGACAAATTCTTGTTTCAATGTTTCGTTCTCCAAACTTGTTTAAGAGATTTTAAATTTTACTACACAGAAAACTTTATTAAGAATATGCTTTTTAAACACATAAACAAAGAAAGTATCATTAAAATTTTCTAAAGAATGTGCGGCACTTACTTAAGAGGCCGGTTCTCAACGTTCCCAAGGCTCAAGTCTTTCAAAAGGTCTCGATTTTTGAAAACTTTATCCAAAGTGTCTCTTTAAGGGTAAAAACTTTGGAAATTAGATGGAAAATTTACTTTAAACGTCTCTCTAAGGGTCACTTTTTTAGAAAATTTGAGACAACATTTTCCAAAAAGTTTCTTTTAAGGGTCACTTTTTGGTTAAAATTAGTCCCTATAAGGGTCAGGTTTGAGGGATCTGGGCCGCACTTACCCGTCATCCATCAACCCTAGATCAATCTCATTTTCATTAAATTTAGATAAAAGATGTCAATGTATAAACCAATCAGTCAAGTCATACAAGAAGTCCAACACTGGCTTCGATTATCAGTTTTCGAACATGGACCTCTCAAAGAATCATTGTTGTATGTGTTGCACAACAAAGGGAACGATCCTAATTATGTAGGTTTACCTAGCAATCCAACAGACCTCTACATTGAGTTTTCGACGACACACAATGCTACCATTATAACAAACTTGTCAAAAAGAGATTTTTAAAGGTGGATCAATTGGATCTATAGCGCACACACACATGCAAAAAATATAATCTAGCGCACACACTACAGCAAAGAAATCATTGAACGGGTAGTGTGTACAAACCTCTAGCACAAATACCAAAATTGATCTAGCGCACTCACACAAAAAATCACGCAGCACGCGTTGTCAAAACAATCATCTAGTTCCCAGCTGGTCTAGTTCTCCTAAGCTATTTTTATGGAAAAATCCGATGTATTTCCCGATTTCCAGACTGAAAAATGTTGAAATTTCAAGACAGAAAGTCAGTCGGTCAGCTGACGCGAACACAAGTTATTTGTGATCTAGGCCTGGTGGAGCACATGTTTTTTCTGGAGAAATCTGAATTACGGGAAATGTGGTGTATTAAACAAGAGTTCAACTCGTCGCTTGAAAGTAAGATAGCCGTAAGTCAATTTTCTTAGTTTTGAGCAAATTGAGTTTGGAGATTTGAATATATAATATTTGAATGACCCAAAGCTAATAAAAGGAGTTCTTACCATAAAATATATGTTATAAGGAGTAGTTTTGGAAACTTTACAAGCTCATTCGATTTTTGATGGTATAAGAGAATTATAGCCTGTTTTTGACATACGGCCTTTTTTCTTCAAAAATACTTGTCAACTTACAGTAAAAAAGTGACATGTGGCTCTTTTGTTTCAAATAAATTTGTAAACTTGTTGAGTTACAGTAGACGAAATATGTACTCAAAAACAAACACAACCAATAGTTTTGCAATATGCAAATGATTATTTCATTAAAATACTTTGAAAAAATTACATGAATAAATATTTAATAAATTGACCGTAATTACAGCCCTTAGGGAGACAATTTCTTACTTGGTATTATTGAAAATAACATTACAAAATATTCAAGAGAGCTTCCACACCAACAAATTTTAAGGATAAAACAGCCTCTATTGTAACTTTTATTTCATGTAAGTAAATGGTAGCTTTATGGTGGCTTTAAAATGCATCTTGGCTTTACACTTGTTAAATCACTTAGACTCAAAATAAAGCAATTTCATGCCAATAATAGCTGCTTTATAGTAGTTAATTACAGAAAACGATTGTTGAATTTATAAAAATATATTACACTTTTTTAATAGCATATCATACGAATATGAAATTTGGAACAGAAAAATAAATTATTTAGTAAATTACTTTACAGAAAGCCACAAAATTAAAACAAACATCTTAGTGAAAATAGTAAAAATCTAACATCTACTACAGAAAAGCCACAAAACTGAAACAAACATCTTAGTGAAAATAGTTAAAATCTAACATCTACCACAGAAAAGCTACAAAACTGAGCAAATATCTTAGTGAAAATAGTAAAAATCTAACATCTACTACAGAAAAGCCACAAAACTGAAACAAACATCTTAACAAAAATAGTAAAAATCTAACATCTACTACAGAAAAGCCACAAAATTGAAACAAACATCTTATTAGCAAAAATAGTTAAATTCTAGCATCTACTACGAAAAGCTACAAAACTGAAACAAATAACTTGATAACAACGAGAATTAAGTTAAAATCTAACATCTGCTACGGAAAGCTACAAATTTGAAACAAACATCTTAACTTGATAACAAAAAAAATAGTTAAAGTCGTCTAGCATCTATCACAGAAAAGCTACAAAATTGAAACAAACTCAAAAGGAAAACAAAATTCCAGCAATATAACTTTAAATTTCTATAATACTTGGAAGATTGTGAGTGCAAGTCTCATTGATGTAAGAGATCGTAGCTTAAAGTAAAGCAGCCAAGTCAATAGTAGGAATTTTTAATAGTTATAGGCCTTATAGCTAAGTGTATAAGTTTAAAAACAGGACAGATAAAGAGAGATAAAGTTTAGCACGTACACTTTTGATGTCATAAAAAAGAAACACTTGATTATTGTTCTAAACTACTCATGGGATCCAAAATATTATATTAGTGTATAGTGCGGGGTATATAGTCAATGGTTTTACTTTTCTTCCTTTTTCTTTGACTTTGAACTGTCACCCTTCGTAACTTTTTCTGTTTTTGAAACTTGAATGTCTTCATAGAACTTATGGTGCCTTGCAGGAATTAAGTTTTTCTTACACAACTTGAGGAGGTCCTCTTTTTTCTTCTGTACAATTCCACAAGGTTGCTCATACCGGCACATTTCCTTCTTCCTTTCTCTCTGCTCACTGACTCGTAAATCTCGTCTGGGTAATGAGAATGTGGCTTTTCGATAATTCTCCTTGTAAGCATATTTAAACATAAACACCTGCGGATCCTCAGCTTCAAATTTCAAATCAACGATTTCGGACCAGAATACTTTTTGCGGTTTTCGCTTTGCGAGTCCAAGAGTTTCATTTAGTGACTTTTGTTTCGTGATTTGTTCCTTTGTCATACTTTCACTTGTTTTGTCCGAGTAAACATCAGCATATTCGGGGAACGCTTCTTGGCTTTTAAAATCGATAATGGACGAGTGGTCAAGCACCTCGAAAACACACTGGTTCTTTTTAAAAGAGCACTGAATTAAAGACTCCCACTCCGAAGGCGTGTAAAGTGTGCTTTTTGATGACATTCTTTCAATTAGTGAATGTGCGTTATCGTTCTCACTTTGAGAATGCCCAGACACTAAGTACGTTAGGCGGATTGAATTGATCTTGTAATTATTCAGCACATATGAAAGCATTACGAACAACATCCTGTTATTGTTTTGGCCGCCACACCTGTCACTGAAAAGGTGGAAGTCAGTGATACCAGCATTTCTACGACTGATCAGGTATTTAAAAAGTCCTGTTGAAATTTCGCATGCCCCTCTTTCACACTCATTCTCAGACCAAAAATAGCACCAGGTCGACATGTTATCCAGCTCAGTGACCGTGAAGTTATGGTTACTTAACCTACGTGAATAAAAGAAGGATGAGGTTTGTCCATGAGGTGTTAATAGAACCTTCTCCAGGTCAAATGCTGCTGCAGCAAACTTCAAATTTTTCAATGCTTCATCTTTTGCATTTTGTTTGATGACACGCACAGTGTCTTTATCTTGTAAATGTTTTTCTTGTTCTAGTGATATTTCCTCAGTTTTATTTTCAGTGTTTTTATACTCAGTGCATGTGTCACAAACATCTTTCTTCGGCTTTTGAAATTTGATGTTGAATTTCTCATGAAAGACTCTGTAATAGAAATCATAACTTTCTGATGGGTAGTTTTTATCTACTATCCATTCCTTGTACATGCGATACATGATAGATACATTCAAATCAGTTGGCAGGTATTCATATTTGCTGTCACGTCTAACATAATGTGATTCAACAACTTTAAAGCTTGTGATGTGTTCTATGACAGGCTTTTCACGTTCTTCATTTCTGACATGATTGTTATGACGCCCTCTCATGTCACGAACTGGGGCACCAGTTTCAGTTCTGTTATTGATCAATGTGCGAATTCTTTTTTCGTCGATCGAAAAAGTGTTTAAGAACATTTTTTGGCATACTTTTACGTTAACACCTTTTAATGAAAGGTGATACTCCCTTGTGTATTGCCTCCGACTATTTACATTTTCTTTATCCCTTGGCTTTTTTTTCGGATGGACCATTACAAGCGATGATAGCTGTTGCGATTGTGTAGCCTTGTCTGCCGATGTATAAAACTCTGTAAACATTTGGGATCTTAGCTCTTGTGGAAATTTCTCAAGCCTACATTTTTCACCACATGGCGGTTTAAGGGCTTTTCCCTGTCCAGAGTTCACAAGTTTTTGTTTTTTTTTCCATTTCTCAGGGTTTCTTTTCCTTTTTCTTTTTTCAAGAGGAGTTGGAGGTTTGGCTTCAGTGCCCTGGCTTGCTACGGCAACTACTGACCTCCGTTTGAGATATTTTTTATCCCAAGAAATCGCAGCACCTGGACTCATTCTATCTTCGTCGAATGCTTCCCATTTCTGAGCACCTCTCAGAATTTTGGTGATGAAGAATCGTCCCTCTCCATCCTTCAGGGCTACTCCATGGACTGTGTTTGATTGATCGATATTCTCAAAACGAGCTTTGAAAATCTCAATGTCATCTTTTATCAAATATACCTCCTCCCCTGACTTTAACGGCTTCTCATTTGTATCATCGTCACTACTACTTCCATCATCGTGACTTTCGGTTTCAGATTCTGGCAAATTAAGAACATGGCGATCAAATTTTCTCTTGGATTGAACCTTAAACCCAAGGTCTTTCAAAACTTTGTTATTTTTATCGATATTCTGCTGACGAGTTTGTTCGATTCTGGATAATTCATTCTAAAAAGGAAGAGAAAAGTGAATCTTAACTAATACATTTTGACATCCTTCAACTTTAAAAAGTCATAGATAAAGCTCAAAAATGAAAAGTGTGACGAGGAGCATTGCATTCTGTGAAAAAGTATTATTTTCAGACTTACATCTGATTCATCTTCACTGCTATCAGAAACATGAGAACATTTTCCATCAATCCCTGTTTGTACATTGTGTGCATGAGCTGTAAGAAATAGGCGAATTATGATTAAAATCATAAGTCAAAAACTAACTCCACTAATGGTAATCAACAAAAATTCATGTGAAAGTGATTTTTAATGTCCTACAAAGTGACAATGTGGTAAATTAAATATTACCTGGTTTAGATTTTGTTTCATCGTCAAGACTGCAAGAAGGAGCATCCTCGTTTTCTTGAGCTAAATTTAAAAGATATGAGCAAGGGATCAGCAATGTGTTGTGATTACATTCTACTTTCATCTTTCATTCCATCAAAAAAGATCATACTATTACCACTCCAAACCGGTGTTTGACATTATTTCAAACAGATTGTTAATAAAATCAATTTTGTTTTACAATGAGACTGATTCTGAAATTGTTGTATGTCTTAGCTAAAGATTATGGGGAGATCGATCCTTACCAATTTGTGTACTATTGAAGACCCTCTCCAATGTTTCATCAGCAATGTCGAATGATGAGTCTAAATTAAAAAAAAACGACAATGATAAAAGGAGAAAATAATTTATTAAATAATACAGATTAGTCAAAATCAAGGTTTAAAATAAGAACTGTTTTTACCTGATTCTTCAGTATTGGCAACCAAATCAGTTTTGTTGGAAATGGACTCTAAAAAAAGAAATGAAGTTTGTTTTATCTTGCTTTAAAGTATCATAGCAATAGTAATAGTAAGAAAGTGTTTTATTAGCTTTTACTTTTCCATTGAGACTCGCTTTGTGTTTCATTTATGATGCAATAAATAAGTATGTGGTTAAGGCATGAGGATTTATAGTAGTTGATTTAGAGTAGCTGTACTGTAGAGTTTTATTAAAAATACCTTGATTTAGCAATGATGAGTTTGATGTGATGTTGCCAAGAAACACATCATTAAAAACTGGCGAATCGTCAGCATCTGAAAATAAATATTTTTACCTATATTATATTTAATAACTTAATTACCAGCAAGATCTGTCCCCCAAAATGTGATCAGTACAGGCTAAGGTTGAATTTGAAAGGCGGGTCTAACCAATGAGAAGACATGAACTGTTATCATTTTCAGTATGAGTAAAAAGTAAAATACCAACCTTTCAGACTGGTAGAATCATCAAGATCTTCTTTTTGGTCTTAAAATAAAATGAAAGACTTCGTTAATACATTCCAATTTTTACAGGATGTAGTCTAGAATTTACATAAAACATGCTACTTACAGTTATAATATCAAAAGCCCCAGGAAAATGAATGTGACTGAAGAAAGACATACAAATTTACAAAATAAGATCCAGCCAAGAATGCTGGTCATAATATAAATACTTTAAGGACACAATATATCTGACTTACCAACATAAATTAGATGTCTATTGCCATCTGTTATGGTCTGTATGTCTTTAAAGTTGATTGAAAATACAGAGACGTCTATCAAAAATTTTGCCCGAACTGTCGTGTTGTGTACAGAGAGTATTCTCCCCTCAATGAGAGACTCTGTTTTGTGGACAAAAAAGTCACTGTATTTGTCCGTCTCACTGTCAAAGTGACCAGCCTTCACAAAAATACTTTCTCCTACATTATACTTGACTCCACAATTCCAACTTCTAGTTCCCATTATTTATGTTCTATATATTTGTCTTTCTAAATAACAATTAAGAAATGGTAAAACTTGTACAAGCCTTGTGTCTCATTTAAAACTATTTACCTAAAACTTTGTCAAAATTAAAGGATGTCTACAGATTATCAGAAAAAAACAAAAACAAAAACTTCTGTACAGTAAAACACAAAAACTTTTAAACTGTATTCCATCACTAGTGTTATGTTGTTTTATTACTGGAAGTCATTGCATTGCAAACAAAATGTAAATGCAGGAAGGAAGGATACCAACACATTGCTAGTGAAAGTCATAGTAAAATTTCTCTTACACTTAAAAGTTTCAAATCAAATCCAGCTAAATAGGGGGAGAAAAAATAGATTTTACAATGAAAATAGTAGTAAGAACTCAATATCAAACTGACTTTGCTGTAAGGTATAAAATAACGATAGGTAGTGCTAAAATATTTTTGATAGTATTGATAAACACAAAAAATATTCATTTCAAACTAAAGAGAAACTCAAGCAGTTTTACCTGTATGTCCAAAAGATTCTGGAGAAAAAAAGCCGTATGTCACATAAAATCCTTATAAATTGAGATACGGCTTTTTTTGCTTTAAAATTGCTTGACTTATGGCTTTCTTTCTTTAAAATTTCTAGAAAATTGTAAAACAGAATTTTGAGGAAAATTTTAAGAAAAAAAGCTGTAAACACTGAATTTTGAGCGACTTACGGCTTTTTTGCCCTCAAAATGACCCAAACATACTGGGACAACCAGCAGTTCATTTTCGTCAAAAATTGACTTACGGCCTTTTTGCTTTCAAGCGACGAACTGTTGTAAAGAAATTTTCATGAAAATTTTATGTATCGTTCTAGTTGAGGCCAAGTTACCCTCATCGGTCAAAGAGTTCAAAGATGTGGTAGAGGATAACAAGTTTTTTAATCAAATTTGTCAAAACCGGAATGAATTGTAACTATCTCGCCAAGAAACTTGTGACATGGTTCAATGAAAATAAGGAGAAGCAAAAGGAAAGGGATTTTGGTTTTCGATTTCGATTTCGTGGGAAAGAAAGTGGGAACTTTTTGAAATTCTTTCCAGAAATGGTGAAGCTTCTTCAACCACTTACATCACCGCAACGTCTTCAGAAATTGTTTATTTATTTTTATCAAGCGTTTAATCTCAGAAAAATGGTTTCGTTTTCTGTACGCATTCAAAACCTCGATGATGTTGATTTGGAAGATGTTAGGATCACTGGTCGCAAATTATTTTTGAGTTGTGCGCTATTTGACTCCAGACTTACACCAAGCATGTGGTGTTTTGCGGTTGTAGCTCCTGCTCATATAGCAGATTGTGTGAAAAATCTTGGTCTTGGTCTTGGTATCATGACAATGGAAGGCCGAGAACAGAAGCACCAAAAAATAAAAAAGTATTCAGCCAACACTACAGTGCAAGACCGATGGAACTACATATTTAGACATGAATTCATTCAGCCTATTTACGTGAGAATGGGTTTGATACATTACGGTATAGAAAACGCTACCATAGTTATCTACCGAAACAAGCTGCTGATTATTGCAGTTGCTCTCTGCAATTCAAAAATGGTAAATGTTCCGTGTGTGATCATCATGAAATGTCAGGTCAAAAGTGTAATAGCAAAGCAATTATAAATCATAATATTTCATAAATTTAAGATATGGTTTCTAGGTTCATGAGTTTCTTTTTAATGTTCAATTTAAGTAATAGCATCTCCTTATATTGAGTTTTTAGCATAGAAATCTAGGTAACTATGACCTGAACAGAAAACATTATTCATTATTCCAAAGGTTTTTCTAATTTTCAAGCTGCGTCCTTGTTCCTTCTTTTTTCTTTTAGTTGTTAGACTTAGAGTTTTAGTTTTTCATTTTATTTTTAAAAACTTTGGCTACTATTTTAGTTATTTTTTCTGTTGACATTGTTTCATTTTAGGTTTATATACTTCAGGAAAACGTTTTATTTTTGTTGCCGCTAGGTTTTTAGACTTTACTTATCAACGGTTACATTTATGGGTATTTAGTTTCAAGATTTTGTTTGTTTCCAATCCCCAACTTTTGAACAAGTGAATTCCCTGTGGTTTTATTCTTAAATGCTGTATACTTGACGTTTTGTTCTAATTTTGCAAAGTTTGCAGCATTGTTTTTTTTCGCTGATCTAGGTTTCATTTTTTGATCATCTAAAAAAGTTTGTGATTTTAGGTTTATTTAGTTTTATAGTCAAAGTTTTACTGAGATGCTTTATTTTATATATTTTCAAAAAATATTCAAAAAATCTACTTTGATTTTTTAAGGTCTTAAAAAACATTACTTTGATATCAATTCCTTGATATAATTGAACGCTTTTCGAAGAAGAAACACTTTGAGGATCTGAATTATCATCTAGATTGTTTACAAAAGACATTTATATTTAACACAGAAAAGAGTTTTTATTTCATTAAGATTTTTACATGTATATAAAGGTTACGAAAGACGTTTTTATTAGATTTTTTAGATATAGGCTTTATTTCATTGTTAAAAAAATTATCCTGAAAAGGTAAAACAATTATCAGTGTCATTTTTTGTCCTGCTTTTTTTTTCTTTTTGAGTAAAATAACTTTATTTTTAATATTCAATGAAGAAAAATAATAAAGACATGCACACAATGCTCTCTTATTAGATAGTTGTGGTAGTTTATTTACCTTCTATAATTCATACACTTCGATTTCTTTATTAGTTTACAAATCTATCATCTGTTCCTGTACAAATTTTTAAAATTTGTATATGGATGGGTCGACAGAAATGGAAAACTATGTTTAGAAATCAAAGATGTCATAAAACAGAGCGCAAAAACTTTTGACAAAAAAGGCTATATAATTTGAGATTTTTTTAAATGGTACAGTGCAATGGTGCAGATAGAATCTGTGTGCGGCTGGGTGCACCCAAACCTTTTGGTTACAGCCAAATAATCCTAAACCTTCATTCACAACCCTGGACGACCCCCGGAATCCCGCAGAAATTCCGGGGTGTTCGGGGGTATCCAGAGGTTTCGGAGGTTACCGAAAAAGTTAGATGAAAGAAAGTAAACCCAAGCTACGCACAAGCCCACAAGCCGATGATGAGCCTCCCAA